>JADDOH010023337.1:0-150866 GCA_016648135.1 Agrypnia vestita | reverse complement strand
AGGGAGTAAAATATAAACATGGTTTTTATGGGTTACTTTTTTTAAGCTAAATATCTAAAAAAAATAATAAGAAGTTTAAAATTGAAATAAAATAAAATTAATCCCAGGACTTGAAGATAAGATTGCAGCATTATTTTATTAAATGTTTTAGTCGATCGGTATCTACTTATATCTATAGTCGATATGAATTAAGGTGTAATTGAGTACTTAACAGGTGAATGATTTTTATTATGAAGGGCTAATTGCCATGTTACCTTTGGATACATGTATAGTAAAAGTCCGTTAATTAGAACAACGATATTTCGTGCTTTGTATTTATTGCCGATTTTGAGGATCCAAAAATAACTTTTCCCTATAAATTCTACCTTTAATTCTAAAATACGTGAAATGCGTACATCGTATCAATTGTTGACGTATTATATATGTATAGTATATAGACACGTTATTCCCATACTAGCCGGCTTTCATATTTATGTAGCAAATATTCCATTGAAGTATACAACAAATCACATAATCACGTAAATATCAGGTAATTTGAAGTCACGGTGCCTAAAATAACATACTCATTCTTACAATAGTGTACGATACTCTTATGGGTGGAAATGACGAATGTTACAATTGTGTAAAGTGATCACTTAAGCCAACCATAAAAAGACAGGTCATAAGTCCTGTGTACACCCTAATGACTTCTATACCTACTTTCCCATAATTAATACAGTTTCATCTCTGTGAGATATCTATAATATACACTAATACGATACTCTGTTCCTTTTTCCCCGGGACTTTTTTTTCGGCGTACACGCAGTGTTTGTGAAATAAGTGTGTTGTAAATATAATTTAGCAACTATTTCAAAACACGAATCTTCACTACATTCCTGGCTTTGTAGATGGGTAAGTATATACTAGGAAATGCAATCTCGCGAAATCAATAATATCAATCTCGCATACAATCAATTAAATTTTAATAATTATTTTAATTTCAAAAGTTATAAAATGGTACCTACTTGCTTTTTGCTATACTTACTTGTTGTTAAAGATAAATAAAAAGGAAAATAATTTTAATATCACTGTATTTCAAAGGGTAATTAAAGTTTTTTAAGAAATAATCAACATAATAAGCAATACGTATAAAAGAAGGGGCGACCGCGGAAAACGTGGCATGACCAGATCAACCAGATACTGGAAGATGGTCCCGTTAGAAGGCTCAACAACCGGCGAGCTTGCATGCGAAGATGTATGAATGTGGCTGAGGCGAGATTTGTATGTCAGGACAGAAGAGTGTGGCGCTCTATCCTCTCTGCCTACCCCCAGGGGAAACAGCGTGATGGTAAGTAAGTAAGTAATCATAATCAACATCAACAATGAAGTTACTTTAAAAAATAATATGTTTGACTTTTATGCTTGCTTTTGAAAGTAACTTCGTAAGAAGCACTGATGCTGCATCATTGAGTTGTCTCATATGAGAGGCTGAACCTAGGTATAATATGTTCCGCACTGGGAAAGAATTCGGCCGCATTTTGTCGTACACTCACACATATTTCCGGTCGCGTAGGGATATGCGACATATCGATAGCCCGCACATGCAAATTGCGTCTTTAAGATAAACACCGCTAAAACACAAATCGTTTGAGGATGTCGTGAGTCTTATTTCATTATTGCAAAAGAAGTCGATTATTATTTCGGATGGACACGTGCAAGTTAGCTCCATTTAAATAATAAATGTGAATATAATTTTGTGGCTCGGACTAAAACAAAAGCCTTTTAATCCTGTAGGTCGTATGAGACGTGCGGCCCTTTTTTATGACTAAATTATACTTTTATCCAGTAGCTAAAATTTTAACAGCTCAAGTCTATTTTTAGACATCATGTTTTAGCGGATGTATAAATACAAGTAGGTACATTCGCAGAGTGATCATCGTTGCCGAGTGGTTTGCTTGTTTTACAAAAAATAAGTCAGAAATATTGAAAAAAAAATGTAAACTTTGATGTCACATATCTCCATAACTATTGATATTAGGTCATAATAGCTTGAATATTTTCGACTCATAATCAAGGCAGGAATATAGTCCTGCGAGGTTATTAATGTTTTACAAAATAATTGATAAAATCAACATGTTTCAAAGCCTATGGCCCCTTCGTCAGGATGGAATATACCTACCCATAGAAAATAAAAATAATAAAATTGATTGAATCTGTAATCCACATATATGGTTTCGGGACCAGTAAATATTAGAAAACTAAAAAAAACTTGTTGATTCTCTGCCAAAACGTGTTGAAGAAGTTATAAAATCCAAAGGAGGACATATTTCCTATTAAAACAATTTAAATTGTATTCTTTTCTCTGCTTTCTTCAACTACCTATAACTAATAAATGTTGTGTTTTTTTTTCAAATTATCGCTTGTGTTCACATTAATTCGCACAGTACTGTATGTTCAATATTATCTTCGACGGATTACCAAGTAGATAGCTACTGAAAAATAGTAGGCTTTTTTATTTTAATTTCGATTAGTTATTCGTCATATCACACAAATTTGAATGCGCGAGTTTGATTTTAGGTAATTTTTGTGCCTCATCTGCATTTTTTTCAATATTGTTTTTTTTTCAATAAGTTATCTTCAGGGTCTCCATTCTTATAAACTGGGATTACTAATGTTTGTTTATATATTGTAGGGAATATACCACACCGAAGGCTTGTTTTATTATGTGTGCAATTGGGATGTTTACAATAGAGCTTGATTGTTTTAGTAAATCAGTTGTTACGTTGTCGTATCCTGGCGATGATCCTCCTTTTAAATTCATAATAAATTTTTTTATTTCATCTGGGTTGGTTAATTGGAATGTTGTGAGTTTATCACATTCCGATATCTGTAGATTATTTATTGGAAGAGAAAAATTGTTGTTGGGTATTTTTTTCGCCAAGTTTAGTCCCACATTAATGAAAAAATTATTGAAGATATTTGCGCATTTTTCTGGGTGTTCTTGAAAATTTATAATATTATTGTCAAATTTTATAGCTTTTATTTTATTTTTATTAACATTTTTTTTCGGTTATTTCGTTAATTGTTGACCAAAGTTTTTTGGTGTCGAAATTAGAAACTTCCACCTTTTTTATGAAATATTCCTCTTTGGTTTTTTTTTATTAGTGATGTCAATTTATTTCTGTATTTTTTATAATATCCCCTTAAGCCTTCATCATTGGGGTATTTTATTGTTGATTTAAAAATATCATATTTATTACGTATTGAAACTACTAAGCCGCGAGTAATCCATGGTTTTTATTTTACGGAACTTAGATTTGTGGTTATATATTTTTAGAATTTTGGATGAATTTATATATTTTTGAATAATTTTTTGAAAGTTTATAGAACATATTTCTGGATCTTCTAAGTTTAGTACTGATAACCAATTTTCTGTTGCTAATTTGTCACAAAATAATTTAAAATTAAAAGTAGTTTTTTTTGTATACCTTTTTTATCAGCTATGTGCGGGTGAGTATTTTGTTTATAATGCGTAAATATGCAGGAGTAATGGTCAGTTATACAAGTTTGCCATATGATGGTCATAATGTTGTAGAGTTCATTTGAGTTTGTTAGCATAATATGATCTATTGCAGAAGGTTTTTGGTGCGGTACAATTCTAGTATAATTATTTATGCACGATTTATAGTTCAACTCTGCAAGCATATTGAGATACTCATTTTTAGTTTTATCATGGCAGTCATCTGCAATATTTATGTTTATATCGCCCGTTAAGATAGTAAAATTGTTTTTAGAGTTTATTAATAATTGGTATAATTCTTCAATAAAAAAATTTGTGTCAGAATTTGGAGATCTGTAAATGCCGATTATGCGATAAAGGATTTTATTTTTATTTTTTCGAATATATTCATACGTGAACAAACTTCCTAATGTAGGTGTGAGGAAATCAGATTACCACATAAAATTAATTCTGCATGATATTTGACCTCCATACACAGAGTGTAACAGAACTAGGTAATCCACAATACTTTACAGGTGGATTCCTGCTATGATTATGAGTGAAAAATGTTCAAGCAACTATGACCTAATATCAATAGTTATGGAGATATGCGACATTAAAGTTTGCATTTTTTTTCAATATTTCTGGCTTATTTTTTTACAAAACGTTGAAGTATCATTACAGTAACTTATCGATTAATATATCGATTACATAAAAAACATTCGTTTCAATAAAAGTTTAATAAAATAACAAAAACCCTGCAAAATATTGGAATGTTTCCCCATTAGATTGGAAGATTTTTATTATACTATTTGACTTGTATTAAAGGTAATGAATTTTTCATATTAGATATAAGTTACTGTAATGATATTCCAACGTTTTGCAAAAATATTTTTTTTGACTCATAATCATAGCAGGAATCTACCTGTAAAATATTGTGGACCAGTTCTGTTACATTCTATATACCTACATTATCAAATGTGCGTGATTATAACCCTAATATATATCTAGTCTAGATATATTATATTATCAATGATTATGTTTACTTGCAAATGTAAAATCTACCTCATTAAACGTGCGATATCTGATCTGTATATTTGTTTTATTTACCTACATGATACCTGAAAAAACAATAAAAATTTCCAAGTATTTATTACAGTAGGTAGATAAAAAATCCCGATATATTATGTCCACTGTACTCTTTTGTCTTCCTGTCCTTTATGTACCTAGTAAATAATTAGGCACAGCTCATATGTGAGGTTGTCTGTTTGATAATTGATACGTAAGAGGAGAATGCAGTATTTTATTAGAGATTGAAAGGAAGGTACATTTTGCTGAAGTTAAATGTGTGTAAAAAATAACGAGGAAATCTGCCGATTTCAATATTTGTATTTTGGAAATTTGCAGTAGTACCATACTTTATCTAAATAATAGAATAATAGTTTTTGTGTAAATGTGTAAATTTATATCAAAGTGAAAAAATAGTAGTAGAAAAAATAGAACATGCGTGACATATGTGACGATAAGTTTCGTCACAGGTAAAATATTCAAAATTGAAATAAATAAAATATACCTTCAAAGTAAAAGAAGTTCACTTGACAAAGAATATACTGGGCTTACATCCGGTCAAAACTCGACATTTCAATTCTTAACCTTTTCTTTGAATTTTTATTGAATAAAATAACTTTAATTTCTATATTTTGTACAATTTACAGCCATTTCAATTCTTAACCTTTACTTTGAATTTTTATTGAATAAACTAACTTTAGTTTCAGCATAACAAAAATTGTGTTCCGTTATTTCCTCGACAGCAGTACCACGACCCAAAGTAGAGAAATTCTAGTGAACTCGATGCAACCAGAGATCTCATAGAGTAACGCTCCCGATTGAGCTCAGGGTGAGAACATTACCCATTCTGCTCCATTCCCTTCTTCCAATTCTTGCCGCGAGGCTGCCGGAACGTGTCAGTAGAGGTCCGAAGCTGTAAATCAGCTTCGAGAAGTTCCATCGGAACGGGCGTCTCCGTGCACGCAACCTTCGCGGTACAAGAAGAACGGAAGTGGGAAAGCAGAGATAGAAGGACGGTAAACATACCGGCCCGAAGAGGAAACCATACTAACATCTACTTTTTTATTTTTTTATTTTATCATTTCTCATATCATCCTTACACATAATATAGATATGGGCAAACTTCTTGAAATTCTTTGGCGTAGTGGGGGAATGCGCAGAAGACAAAATTTGGGTCTCGTCGGTGGAATGGTACATGCGCAAACTTCCTCCCACTACGCCGTCAAATTTCAAGATGTTTGCCCATATCTATACGTATGATATGTTCGAGAGGGTTCTAACTATCAAAAAAAGTTTAATGTCTACATTAGCGATATATTATCCTGAAACGCCTAATTTGATAAATGAAGACATAGACACGCTCACTTCTGCTTGTGAATTGCTCTCATATTTTAAAGACGTAACAGAAGAAATGAGCTCAGAAAAAAATATCACGATTTCTGAAATAATATTATTATCAAATGCACTAAATGATACGTGCAAGTATTTCGCCCGCTACACGTACTAGTGACCCGGTAGCGGCATCCCCAGAGAGCATAAAATAATAAATCTTCCTTCGGCATCCCGCACAAAAAGTGTAATTGGTAAAAGCGGCAACGTCGCGCGTCGCACTGTTTACGAGGAGTTGCGATAGTTAGGAAAATGTAAATAAAATTATGTATATCATGGGACGCCCGATAATTGATAATGTGGATTGGAGTCCAAATTGATTACACTACGCTTGTTAATATACGAATATTTGTATATCAATAAAATGTAAAAATTTCAGAAAAATAAGTTGTAAAGGACTTATAGTATTGCCTTAGTGACTAATATTCGATGTAAAAATAAGTGAAATTTTAGTGGAACTGGTGGACGTCACAATAATGCAAAATAAAAGGACGCACAATAGGTAGCGTGATGTATATATATATGTGTATGTATGTATACATATGTGTTTATGTATATGTGTATATGGATGTGTATGTATATGTGTATATGTATATTTTTAGATGTAAGTTAATAATATGTATGCATTGAACATAATGTTTGTAATATACATATTATGTAATAAATAAAATAAAAAAATTGAAAAAATAAAAATAAAAAAATGTTGTGTTGCAATCCCTAAAACTGATTGAATGCTGTAAATGCATTCTTCAGTTGCAATTTTACAGGAGAGCTATTTGAGGTTTGGCTTTACATACAAAATGAGTGCATTTGTCCACTTTTTTGTCAGTTTTTTCTATTTATTGGTACATAAATGTAAAAAATGCATTTTTGATAGATGCCTGAATATACGTAGGGATTGTCAATATAGTATGTCTCCTCTTGCTCCTTATAACATAATTTGATTGTAATTTTTAATATTTATTTTTGAAAAAAATAATGGATGTTTCTTTTCAAGGAGAACAGTATAATAATTTTATAAACTTTAAAGAAAAACAATGGATATTAATTTGGCAATGATGGTGATGAAAAAAATCATCAAAAAAATAGCTAAACATCTGCGAAATTTGTTTATTGAAGTATGGGAGGGTTACAATTCTGAAATTTTTCATTATTATGTGTATATTTTTACTCCAAAAGTTTAGAACAAAGATGTAAAGAATAATTTCCTAATTATTATTTAGGTCTACCCTATTTATGTACTTGGAGACATAATAAATTTAATAAAACCAATATTTGTGTTATGTGTAAACCTTATCCAAAACTAAATAGCACAATCTAAAAAACAATTTTTAGTCAAACAAGTAAAAATATAGCAAGAATGTCCTTAGGTTTTCACGGCCACTCAGAATCTTTTGGTTTGTGTCTTCTGGAGTATTATGTCGTGTTTTTACGATCTTCCTGGCCGATGTTTCAGATTCCATTGCAGGGTCCAACATCAGTCCCGATGATGGACCCTGCAATGGGATCCGAAACGTCAGCCAGGAAGGTCGTCAAAACACGGCATAATACCCCAGAAGACACAAACCAAAAAAAAAATAGAGCATTTAAAAAAATATTTAAAATGTACCATAAACCTATATTAAACAAACATTACTTTACTAGATACAAGAACATTTTAATATTATTTATTATCTGTACCTAATAAATAGTGTTCTAAATGTTGGCAAGCACTACACAAAATGCATGATTCTGATAAAATAAGTAAAGATTGAGACATCTCCCCGAATTTCTCAGTAATTTTTCAAAAATATAGCTTATAAAAAAAATATAGTTGTAAGTACATATATCTACATTATAGTTTTTTGATTTTCTCACTTAAAAGCCTGTTGAAAAAAAAAGCAAAAAAAGTTGAGATTGAGAGCCAGATGCTTTGAGTGGCAAAAACATGTTGATTGTTTGACCTAATTTTGTTCTCATTTTGGCTCATTTTATTTGGCTTGCATGATAATAATTTTGACAAAACTACAGTAGATACCATGAAAATAATAATTTTACTGCATGCATTGGGATGTTAGCATTCTTCAAACAGTGCCTACATCGGATGGGACCCTGTATGATATTTTGATCATCTTGAGAATGGTTCTTTGTTTAATTTTGTTTTAAGAATGTTCTTAGGTTTTCACGACCACTCAGAATCTTCTAGTTTGGGTCTTCTGGGGTATTATACTGTATTATTACGACCTTTATGGCCGACGTTTCGGATCCCATTGCAGGGTCCATCATCAGGGCTGATGTGTTGACATTGGGGGGGGGGGAGATACAGTTAATTCGAGGAGGCAATACAAAATAATGTATCTAAAATTTAACTTGAGTGTAATTTCGAGTAACGTTTAAAATAAATTATAAATTCTGTTAAATAAATAAAACGAAAGAGGTTTGTTCAGACATTTATTTATGTGCATGTATCCTGAAATTCAAAATTCACGTTCGATACCTACCTATTTGATTTCAAATATTAGAGCACACAGCTGACACATTTTTGATCGTGGCAATACTTAGTTCAGTGTGAAAGTCATCCAGTCGGTTTTATTATTTTGCGATTTCGTAATGTTTTGACGGTAAAATGTGAGTTGATCAATTGAATTATACTGCAATACTTATTCAACATACATGAAATGTTCAGTAGTGTCCGTGGACTTGTTTCTGTTTTTCATATTTGTCAATTGCGCTGAGTAATAGCGCAGCTACTCAATTCAAGGCATTCTAATTCCGAACACAAGTTATTTTATATTAAATGAAATGTTCACTTTTTGTCAACATGTTGTTTGATATTTTACGTATATTATCATTTCAATGTTATTAATTTGTTTGTTTGTATTCTGTTAGTAAAATGACGGCGCGTTCTTTTTTTACCGTCCTATCCCGGACTTGTCAGCTTGCCAAATGTCAGCGCTTTGTTTTTCGCTTCGACGTCACTCTCGGCAAGACGAAATATTCGCTAACCTTACGTCTTGTTGCAGATTAGCGCGACCGTTGTTTCATGGTGAGGATCCCTCGGCATTTTAAATCAATTAAGGGAGGTTTCCAATCCCCGCTGCTTATCGTGTGCTAGGTTAAGTATGTCGCTCAAGCCGAGAAATGTGGACTTTCAAGAGACATGGCTGGGTTTGAAGGAAACCGTGAGTAATTTATCGTGTTTTCATTATAAATTTTCCACAATTTAAAATTACAATTGACATTGTTTATGTATATGATGAACATATGTATGTATATGGGTACTTTAGCAATCATTTGTAAATACACCAAAATTTTATCTGAAAACTTTGGCTAGATGCCATTGAAAAATATGTTGCCATTCAAATATAATATATTTTACAAGTCGATACTTAAGTACTATGATTTTCTCCAGTAATTTTTGTGTGTTTACAAAAATGACAGCCTAAAAATAAAAATTATTCTTCAAATACCAGCTCTTATTGAAACATGTTCATGTCGTCAAAATCATGGACACAATTAAACCTTATTGTATTGATTGACCAATAAATATTTAGGTTTCCGATAATAATAGTTTGTGCAGTTTAAAAATAAGCATGGACTAAGGGAACGTTGAAAATAAACGACACTTCAAATACTGTAAATTAATACTGCAGGTTGATTTTTTACTCACGGTACTGACAGTCAGTCACTGACAAACTGTTGCTAGTGTAATTTTTTTATTATCTATTAAATACAATAATTTCATTGTCTGTTGGTCCGTAAATTCATAACTTGCTGGAATTAAAACTTTAGATAATTAGAGTATGACATGCAATCAGCTTGCAGCTAATCTTGAGCGGTCTCGTAAGTCTTTATTAATTATTTATTAGTATTTCCCGTGATTTTCTACAGGTATCTGACTAGTTGCAATACAAAAGTACTTAGATTTTTGTAATGTTTAATTATATTATAGTTAAGGAATGAATTACTATTAACCACATCTTAATAATAATAACGACTGCTGACAACGGCTGAAACTAGAAGGTGAAGTAAGTAAATTTTGATAAAAATGAAACAACAATATACTGTGCACAACCGATACTATGAATCAACTGATGTCAAGTGCGTTTTCGCATTACTGTCTAGCGCGAGGCGGTCATACAGCTTTGCCTCTTTCCCACATAGATCGCGATCACTTACACATTGACGTGTATTTGACCAATAAGTTGTATTTTTGTAATATTTTTATTTTATTCCCGGTTCGAGACGTACCCGTCTCTCCGTCAAGATAATAGTCACTACACCGTAAAATGCAAATACCGCTGCACACCACAACCATAGTATTATTTAAACACTAACACCTTCCTAAAATATTTCTCACATGCGTGTTAATCTAACCAAAGGCTAACATATACTAAGTTTCCTATCAAAAAGTGATCAAGAATTTGAGGAGTGGGGAAGGTGAGACAGGGTGGAGTTTTAAGTGGGTGTTGACATCGTTAAAGTGCCTGACCACAATGCTTTAAATATTAAAAGTATTAATAAGATCTGTCCTTTCCTCCCCATTCCTGATTCCTCTTTTACCTTTAATTCTTTGACTCTCTTGGCTTGTTCTTAACTTAAACTTGTAATTTTTTTTGTATATTAAATTGTTGTTTTATTTTAATACACAACTTGTTAATTCTGTGAATAGTCTCTGTACTATTTAATATTCACATGTAACCAGATTTTTATTTGTACTGTTACTTTTCCATATATAAGTTATCATTTTCTCCTCACTCAATATATTCTACATATCGAAATCTCCTTTTTAATCTTATCTAGATCTAAACTGTGCTAAGTCTGTTAAGTAACGGCCTATTCCAAAATACTTAATTTTTCATTTCGGGACAAATTACGCTCAGAACATTCCAATATTTATCGTGAATAAGTTTATCGTAAATAATGAAATCTTGTTTATTTTTATAAAAAAATATTTTTAATTTTTTAATTCTCTACTGAATAAAAATTCATTTTTGAGTTCGGCCATTATATTGGATATATGTCAAAACCACTCACCAACCATAATTTTGATTGATACCACAACAAATAAAAATTCATGACATCTCGCAAAGGTTAATATTTCTATCATTGTGCCGAAAATACTGATTTTAATGAAATATTTGAACTCTTTGGATGAAGAAATTAGTAAATTAATAAAAATTCATTTTTGAGTTCGGCCATTATATTGGATATATATCAAAACCACATTGGTTTATAATCAATAATGATTTTACTGTTTTAATAATAATCATTATTGGATACTAATATTCCTTGAACATTTTTTTGATTAAAAACATATTTTAAGGAGTCTCAATTTTTCTCAAAAATTATTTTTTGTCTACTGTGAAGCTTTTGTTTTCGAATTTCCAGCAGAATTGCTTTCCAGTGACAATATATTTCTTGGTAACAGATTCAGTATTTTGTCGGTTCAAGTTTATTTTTATCATTATTTGCAAAAGAGGACTGTCCAAAGGATGTCCTATTTAAGATATTATACAATTTTGTCCGGCCTGTCTCACCTCTTTACCTGATCATTCCAATTTTCCATTCAAACATTTTTTCCACTTGTTGCAATACAGCAATACATTGATATATATATATACACATCACGCTACCTATTGTGCGTCCTTTTATTTTGCATTATTGTGACGTCCACCAGTTCCACTAAAATTTCACTTATTTTTACATCGAATATTAGTCACTAAGGCAATACTATAAGTCCTTTACAACTTATTTTTCTGAAATTTTTACATTTTATTGATATACAAATATTCGTATATTAACAAGCGTAGTGTAATCAATTTGGACTCCAATCCACATTATCAATTATCGGGCGTCCCATGATATACATAATTTTATTTACATTTTCCTAACTATCGCAACTCCTCGTAAACAGTGCGACGCGCGACGTTGCCGCTTTTACCAATTACATTTTTTGTGCGGGATGCCAAAGGAAGATTTATTATTTTATGCTCTCTGGGGATGCCGCTACCGGGTCACTAGTACGTGTAGCGGGCGAAATACTTGCACGTATCATTTAGTGCATTTGATAATAATATTATTTCAGAAATCGTGATATTTTTTTCTGAGCTCATTTTTTCTGTTACGTCTTTAAAATATGAGAGCAATTCACAAGCAGAAGTGAGCGTGTCTATGTCTTCATTTATCAAATTAGGCGTTTCAGGATAATATATCGCTAATGTAGACATTAAACTCTATGAGATCTCTGGTTGCATCGAGTTCACTAGAATTTCTCTACTTTGGGTCGTGGTACTGCTGTCGAGGAAATAACGGAACACAATTTTTGTTATGCTGAAACTAAAGTTAGTTTATTCAATAAAAATTCAAAGTAAAGATTAAGAATTGAAATGGCTGTAAATTGTACAAAATATAGAAATTAAAGTTATTTTATTCAATAAAAATTCAAAGAAAAGGTTAAGAATTGAAATGTCGAGTTTTGACCGGATGTAAGCCCAGTATATTCTTTGTCAAGTGAACTTCTTTTACTTTGAAGGTATATTTTATTTATTTCAATTTTGAATATTTTACCTGTGACGAAACTTATCGTCACATATGTCACGCATGTTCTATTTTTTCTACTACTATTTTTTCACTTTGATATAAATTTACACATTTACACAAAAACTATTATTCTAATATTTAGATAAAGTATGGTACTACTGCAAATTTCCAAAATACAAATATTGAAATCGGCAGATTTCCTCGTTATTTTTTACACACATTTAACTTCAGCAAAATGTACCTTCCTTTCAATCTCTAATAAAATACTGCATTCTCCTCTTACGTATCAATTATCAAACAGACAACCTCACATATGAGCTGTGCCTAATTATTTACTAGGTACATAAAGGACAGGAAGACAAAAGAGTACAGTGGACATAATATATCGGGATTTTTTATCTACCTACTGTAATAAATACTTGGAAATTTTTATTGTTTTTTCAGGTATCATGTAGGTAAATAAAACAAATATACAGATCAGATATCGCACGTTTAATGAGGTAGATTTTACATTTGCAAGTAAACATAATCATTGATAATATAATATATCTAGACTAGATATATATTAGGGTTATAATCACGCACATTTGATAATGTAGGTATATAGAATGTAACAGAACTGGTCCACAATATTTTACAGGTAGATTCCTGCTATGATTATGAGTCAAAAAAAATATTTTTGCAAAACGTTGGAATATCATTACAGTAACTTATATCTAATATGAAAAATTCATTACCTTTAATACAAGTCAAATAGTATAATAAAAATCTTCCAATCTAATGGGGAAACATTCCAATATTTTGCAGGGTTTTTGTTATTTTATTAAACTTTTATTGAAACGAATGTTTTTTATGTAATCGATATAAGTTACTGTAATGATACTTCAACGTTTTGTAAAAAAATAAGCCAGAAATATTGAAAAAAAATGCAAACTTTAATGTCGCATATCTCCATAACTATTGATATTAGGTCATAGTTGCTTGAACATTTTTCACTCATAATCATAGCAGGAATCCACCTGTAAAGTATTGTGGATTACCTAGTTCTGTTACACTCTGTGTATGGAGGTCAAATATCATGCAGAATTAATTTTATGTGGTAATCTGATTTCCTCACACCTACATTAGGAAGTTTGTTCACGTATGAATATATTCGAAAAAATAAAAATAAAATCCTTTATCGCATAATCGGCATTTACAGATCTCCAAATTCTGACACAATTTTTTTTATTGAAGAATTATACCAATTATTAAAACAATTTTACTATTTTAACGGGCGATATAAACATAAATATTGCAGATGACTGCCATGATAAAACTAAAAATGAGTATCTCAATATGCTTGCAGAGTTGAACTATAAATCGTGCATAAATAATTATACTAGAATTGTACCGCACCAAAAACCTTCTGCAATAGATCATATTATGCTAACAAACTCAAATGAACTCGACAACATTATGACCATCATATGGCAAACTTGTATAACTGACCATTACTCCTGCATATTTACGCATTATAAACAAAATACTCACCCGCACATAGCTGATAAAAAAGGTATACAAAAAAAACTACTTTTAATTTAAAATTATTTTGTGACAAATTAGCAACAGAAAATTGGTTATCAGTACTAAACTTAGAAGATCCAGAAATATGTTCTATAAACTTTCAAAAAATTATTCAAAAATATATAAATTCATCCAAAATTCTAAAAATATATAACCACAAATCTAAGTTCCGTAAAATAAAACCATGGATTACTCACGGCTTAGTAGTTTCAATACGTAATAAATATGATATTTTTAAATCAACAATAAAATACCCCAATGATGAAGGCTTAAGGAGATATTATAAAAAATACAGAAATAAATTGACATCACTAATAAAAAAAAACCAAAGAGGAATATTTCATAAAAAAGGTGGAAGTTTCTAATTTCGACACCAAAAAACTTTGGTCAACAATTAACGAAATAACCGAAAAAAAATGTTAATAAAAATAAAATAAAAACTATAAAATTTGACAATAATATTATAAATGTTCAAGAACACCCAGAAAAATGCGCAAATATCTTCAATAATTTTTTCATTAATGTGGGACTAAACTTGGCGAAAAAAATACCCAACAACAATTTTTCTCTTCCAATAAATAATCTACAGATATCGGAATGTGATAAACTCACAACATTCCAATTAACCAACCCAGATGAAATAAAAAAAATTATTATGAATTTAAAAGGAGGATCATCGCCAGGATACGACAACGTAACAACTGATTTACTAAAACAATCAAGCTCTATTATAAACATCCCAATTGCACACATAATAAAACAAGCCTTCGGTGTGGTATATTCCCTACAATATATAAACAAACATTAGTAATCCCAGTTTATAAGAATGGAGACCCTGAAGATAACTTATTGAAAAAAAAAACAATATTGAAAAAAATGCAGATGAGGCACAAAAATTACCTAAAATCAAACTCGCGCATTCAAATTTGTGTGATATGACGAATAACTAATCGAAATTAAAATAAAAAAGCCTACTATTTTTCAGTATCTATCTACTTGGTAATCCGTCGAAGATAATATTGAACATACAGTACTGTGCGAATTAATGTGAACACAAGCGATAATTTGAAAAAAAACACAACATTTATTAGTTATAGGTAGTTGAAGAAAGCAGAGAAAAGAATACAATTTAAATTGTTTTAATAGGAAATATGTCCTCCTTTGGATTTTATAACTTCTTCAACACGTTTTGGCAGAGAATCAACAAGTTTTTTTAGTTTTCTAATATTTACTGGTCCCGAAACCATATATGTGGATTACAGATTCAATCAATTTTATTATTTTTATTTTTTATGGGTAGGTATATTCCATCCTGACGAAGGGGCCATAGGCTTTGAAACATGTTGATTTTATCAATTATTTTGTAAAACATTAATAACCTCGCAGGACTATATTCCTGCCTTGATTATGAGTCGAAAATATTCAAGCTATTATGACCTAATATCAATAGTTATGGAGATATGTGACATCAAAGTTTGCACGACCTACAGGATTAAAAGGCTTTTGTTTTAGTCCGAGCCACAAAATTATATTCACATTTATTATTTAAATGGAGCTAACTTGCACGTGTCCATCCGAAATAATAATCGACTTCTTTTGCAATAATGAAATAAGACTCGCGACATCCTCAAACGATTTGTGTTTTAGCGGTGTTTATCTTAAAGACGCAATTTGCATGTGCGGGCTATCGATATATCGCATATCCCCCGCGACCGGAAATATGTGTGAGTGTACGACAAAATGCGGCCGAATTCTTTCCCAGTGCGGAACATATTATACCTAGGTACAGCCTCTCATATGAGACAACTCAATGATGCAGCAATCAGTGCTTCTTACGAAGTTACTTTCAAAAGCAAGCATAAAAGTCAAACATATTATTTTTTTAAAGTAACTTCATTGTTGATGTTGATTATGATTACTTACCTACCATCACGCTGTTTCCCCTGGGGGTAGGCAGAGAGGATAGAGCGCCACACTCTTCTGTCCTGACATACAAATCTCGCCTCAGCCACATTCATACATCTTCGCATGCAAGCTCGCCGGTTGTTGAGCCTTCTAACGGGACCATCTTCCAGTATCTGGTTGATCTGGTCATGCCACGTTTTCCGCGGTCGCCCCCTCTTTTATACGTATTGCTTATTATGTTGATTATTTCTTAAAAAACTTTAATTACCCTTTGAAATACAGTGATATTAAAATTATTTTCCTTTTTATTTATCTTTAACAACAAGTAAGTATAGCAAAAAGCAAGTAGGTACCATTTTATAACTTTTGAAATTAAAATAATTATTAAAATTTAATTGATTGTATGCGAGATTGATATTATTGATTTCGCGAGATTGCATTTCCTAGTGTATACTTACCCATCTACAAAGCCAGGAATTTAGTGAAGATTCGTGTTTTGAAATAGTTGCTAAATTATATTTACAACACACTTATTTCACAAACACTGCGTGTACGCCGAAAAAAAAGTCCCGGGGAAAAAGGAACAGAGTATCGTACACTATTGTAAGAATGAGTATGTTATTTTAGGCACCGTGACTTCAAATTACCTGATTTTTACGTGATTATGTGATTTGTTGTATACTTCAATGGAATATTTGCTACATAAATATGAAAGCCGGCTAGTATGGGAATAACGTGTCTATATACTATACATATATAATACGTCAATAATTGATACGATGTACGCATTTCACGTATTTTAGAATTAAAGGTAGAATTTATAGGGAAAAGTTATTTTTGGATCCTCAAAATCGGCAATAAATACAAAGCACGAAATATCGTTGTTCTAATTAACGGACTTTTACTATACATGTATCAAAGGTAACATGGCAATTAGCCCTTCATAATAAAAATCATTCACCTGTTAAGTACTCAATTACACCTTAATTCATATCGACTATAGATATAAGTAGATACCGATCGACTAAAACATTTAATAAAATAATGCTGCAATCTTATCTTCAAGTCCTGGGATTAATTTTATTTTATTTCAATTTTAAACTTCTGATTATTTTTTTTAGATATTTAGCTTAAAAAAAGTAACCCATAAAAACCATGTTTTTATTTTACTCCCTTTCTTTGTAAATTAAGTTTACCATCATGTAATTAAATAATTGATTGACTGAAAATGAAACATGTCTAGACAAATATCTATGTCAAAATTCTCTATCTCTGTTAACCAATTGTCATAAATTTTTGAAATTCATAGTGAAGTACCTATTATACTATAGTAATTATATATAGTAATTAATATAATTATATATCGTAATTAATATAATTATACATAGTAATTAATATAACGAATAATAAATATAATTATATATAGTAATGCAAATTTAGAAAATATTCCGCGACGTTATCGGGCCGCCGCCGACGGTAGTAATCAAACATTTATGTAATGATTCCAATGTTAAAAAACTATTAAAATATCTAAAAATCCAAAATTATACTATAATCATTAAATTTTTTTAACGAAAATTTGATAGATCTTCTTGAACGTCCCCACGAGTCTGCGTGCAAAATTTCAGCTCGTTTGGATCACGAGAAAAGGGTTAAAAATCGATCCAAAGTTTTTGCGTCAAATAATCAGACGCCACGAATTAAATGGAGTACAAAAGCGGACTCCACTTCTTCATTCAAGTGAATGCGTACGAGTTCTCATAAATCGTGAATATAAAAATTAAATGAAGTCAAAGCATCCAGCAAGTGGCAACGTCGCATTTCAAACTTTCGCTCGACGCGCAGTTGGACGTCACACACGGCTAGCAATGAATGTTCGGAATAATGCCGACAGCGCTGCTATTTTTTGTAACGAAAATTTGCAGAACTACAGATATACTGAGAATAGCCAAACTGGGAGCGAATTGACGTCCAATTTTTTTTTTTTTTTTTACATTTATGGCATCAGAAAGACAATCCGCGCCCATTGCGAACACTCTCCCATCTGACGTCCGATATACGGACGTCGTAAGCAGGTGGACGCCACATTATATGCAATTTCGTCCATGATGGACGCCCAATAGGTTACAGGATATATATATATATATATATATATATATATATATATATTGAAATCAATACATTGACCCATTACTAGAAAATGCTTGGTAAATCTACAACTAGGACTTGAATAAAGTATGCGGCCCTTGGCTTACCAAATGTTGGATAGCCCTGATTTACAATGAACATTTTAGGAATGAACTATTTATGCAATATAAAATTACAACAAGTCAATAACCTACATATTCATAACCTAAATGGAATGCGACAGAGGTCAACGAAATACACGACTCGTGCATTGAAACTGATAAGTTTTTTAAACTACTTGTGTTAAACCAGCACCGTAACCATGTATTATAAAATCGAGTACTATCAAAAATTTGTTTACAATGACTCGTTAAAAATTACATAGAATACTGCATACCGGAATGGAGACAGAATTAGAGCATGTATTTGCAAAAGCCAAAATGATTAACTAACTAATCATTAATCTGTTTTACTGTAGAGGTAGATAGAGGGGATAAATGACATACTCCTGACCTAGTACATAGTTTAAGTGGTCTTTTCATACATAAGTGGATTATTTAATTCATCTTTATTTCCCGGAATCTATCGTAATGCACAGCTTTTTTTTGCTTGCATGCGCTGCACTCTATTTATACATGTTTTAGGTTACAGTATACTCTGCCTTTTTCTTAAAATAGCAGGATCATTATAATTTTGATTGATACCACAACAAATAAAAATTCATGACATCTCGCAAAGGTTAATATTTCTATCATTGTGCCGAAAATACTAGTTTTAATGAAATATTTGAACTCTTTGGATGAAGAAATTAGTAGATGTATGTTAAACAAACTGATTTCTAACCAGTGAGTCGACTGCCAGATAACCGGATAATCGTTTACTTTGTAATATTATTGAAAAAAATACATCTCACAAGGCCATTCAGTCACAAATGGCCCACAAAGTGGAGTAATTTTCTTCATTTTCAAAACAAACAAGGTTTGGTAATTTATTAATTAATTATGTTATTTATTTTGAGTCACTTTAACAAGATATATCTGTATTTAAAATATATGTAACCGGACGAATAAATTTAAAAATGATATACATATTTCCTTACAAAAATGTGATAAAAAATGCAAGAGAAGATATGAGAAAAAATTGTGAAATTTGCTCACTCTGTCGGATGATCGCCTTACCGAGCAATCACAGGTACATTATAAATTAAACCTTCAACAGTTAAATCTCAGCTACCACCAGTCATGGTTATAATCATGTACCAATCACACAGTCAACATGGTAGCTCAGTGATACCTGTTTTTTGTGATCGGTGTTTCAAAATTTTGGAAAATACCTAACTTTTCCCTGCTGGCATGTCATGCCTAGGTATGCTCTTGAGCTCCAGAGATGGCGCAGCAAGGTGCGTGTTTACACTTGTGTACGGCCGTTTGGCATATGTCAGGCTGGGGCAGTTGTTTATTCTGTGGTTCACAATTATTGATGTATGCACAAGACACATCGGTTAAAATCACATTTCTTTGGTAAATGAGTACACAGGGTTATTTGAAAAACATTAATAACCTCGCAGGGCCATATTCCTGCCTTCATTATGAGTCGAAAATGTTCAAGCTACCATGACCTAATATCAATAGTTATGGAGATATGCGACATCAAAGTTTGCATTTTTTTTCAATATTTCTGACTTGTTTTTTGTAAAACGTTGGACTATCATTACAGTAAGTTATATATATTACGAAAAATTCATTTGTTTCAGTGCAAGTTAAATAAAATGATTAGAACCCTGAAAAATTTCCAATTGGAAAAAATTCGAAGGTTTTCATTATTTTATTTGACTTGTATTAAAGGGAATGAATTCTTCATATTAGATATAAGTTACTGAAACGATAGTCCAACGTTTTACAAAAAAGTTAGTCAGAAATATTGAAATAAAAAATGCAAACTTTGATGTCGCACATCTCCATAACTATTGATATTAGGTCAAAATAGCTTGAACATTTCGACTTGTAATCAAGACAGCAATATATTCCTGCGAGGTTATTAATGTTTTCCAAATAACCCTGTATATTGATCAATACTAATGAATCACCTAAAAGTTGTGGCATGTCACGTTTGGCACGCGAGTCATAGGTTCGTCACTAATTGGTACAGGTTGATATTATAGTAAATATAATAATTCAGGTGCACGGAGTGGTGACACTGGGAAACGTGGGACGTTTGGCGTGGAACTCTCGCTTCTCCGATGTGTACTCGCTGTGCGTGGCCCACCCAGAGCCGCTGGCCGAGCGGCTGTACACCGAGACCCGCCTCTATCTGGAGGGCCACGTGGCGGACCTGCTGCAGCAGGTGGCCGGCGAAGATGACAGTCAGCTGCCCCCCGGAGAAGGGCTTCTTAAAAGGTAATACTCATACTGCTCATTAGAATGATAAATTTTTCTGATCTTTGTAGCCTTGATTTTATGGTTAGATATAGTTGTACCAAAACTAGTAAATTTTGCATAAACTTCAATAATTTTTTTAAAATGTCTACTGGTTTTCTGCATTTTACTTAGGTATACATTTTACAGGTATAACGAGGCCTGGATCCAGTACAGTACGGGCGTGCTGTACCTGAATAACCTTTACCTCTATCTCAACCAGCAGCATATCAAGAAACAGAAGGTGAATTTCAATCATTTATATTTGTTTATTTATTTAATGCTACACAAATTTGCACGCAGTTATTACTATGCTCGTAATGGACTGTGCTTGTCTCTAGAACTAGAAAAAATTCAGTGTCAAGACTGGAAAAGTTTACAAATGAAGTTTATAATTTATTAGTTTATAGTTTATGATTAATAATTTCCAGGCAAGCATAGGTACTTACGGGCCATTCAAGTATTACGTAAGCAGCAAATGGGAATGGGGGGTCTTTGCTTTGCTTATTTTTGATGACATGGGGGACGGGGGTCTGGATGGTGATTACGTCAGCAATATTTATTTACTTTTTCTGATTTTTCAGCAAAATTCAGTAGATTCTGATTTGAATACATGTGGCAACCCTACTTGTCTATACTCGAAAGCGAAAAGCATGTTCAGGTATTCCCCAAAATAATTAATATTGTTTACTCGCTCTTGCGCGATATTTTATTGTTGTGTTAGAAAGAACCGAAGTAGGGAAATTACTGCGCGCTATTCATATTTATCTATTTTTCATATATTTTTTTTGTAAAATTTAGTAGATAATGATTTAAATACATAATATGGCAACCCTACATGTATACAAAATATAAATAGCAAATAAAAAATGTATACCGATGATAACGTAAGCGTAGGAGGGGGGAGTAAGGAGCTTTGCTTACTTTTGTTGACAAGGGGGAGGGGGGCTTAAAAATTACTTAAATTCTGCTTACATAATACTTGAATGACCCCTTATTAAGGTAAGAAGAAAGAGGAAAAGAAAAAAATACTACGGAAGAGTGCACCGATACCTTTCTAATCAACGTTTTAATTACGTTATCAGAATACTTATTTTTGGTTATCCTTTCTGTCATATCAAATCTTTTATCGTTATAGTATCTTAAACCATTTGATTTACTCTATATTTTGTGATAATGTTAAAAAAGTTTAGTTTACCTTTATTGTTGGCTTTTTTGAAACAAAAATTTAGTATATTTTTAACATTGTCTATAAATATAGAGAAAACTGGATGGTTTAAGATAGTAAAACAAAAAAAAATTTTTTTTTCTTATTCGACAGTACACGTAGGGACCGTTGATACAGTCTTAAAAAAATGCCTTCAGGAATTTTCTATCTGGTTGCCAGGAATTTTCTATCTGGTTGCATTTTTTTATGCATAGTCTGCATAATTATGATCAGCTTTTAATGTCCTTTCTCAATAATCTGAAAGATGAACTATTGATATAAATTAGTAATAATAAAATACTAGCGGTTCACAATGGAATTCTGGTACCAACACTGATGTATGGAAGTGAAGCCTGGGGTTGAAGAGGAACGAAAGCAGACTGAATTCTGTGGAAAAAAGATCACCTAGACATATGTGTGGCAAATCATGGTAGAGTGAACAAATTAAGAAAGAATTTAAAGCTGATCTGAGCATACTGAATAATATTAAAAGAGGGTTGTTTGTTGGTTGAGGTGGTTTGGAATATTGAGCGAATGAATGGTAAGAAAGATATATATGGAGCAGGTGTTGACAGCGCTAGAAAGAGAGGGCAGTCACGAAAGACGTGGCATGACCTTATAATCCAGATACCGGAAGATGGTCTTGTCAGGAGTCTCAAAAATCGTTGAGTTTGCATGCGAAGTTGTATGAATGTGGATAAGCTGAGTGTTGTATGTCAGGACAGAAGGTATGTGGTCCTCAATCCTCTTTGCCTACCCCTGCGGTGAAATGGCGTGATGTTAAGTTGCTAATGAAACATCCCCATTCAGATATCGGAGGCGGAGATAATCTACGGCAACGGCGGCAACTCCAGTCTGGAGCGCCTGGAGGTGGGCGAGCTGGGCCTGCTGTCGTGGGAGCGGGGGCTCGTGCGGCCGCTGAAGCAGCGGCTGGTGCGCAGGCTGCTGCAGGGACTGGCGGCTGACAGGGCGGGACAGGCGCGTGACCACCAAGTCATACGCCAGGTCATCAATAGTTTTGTGGAGGTACTGTTCAGCTTGCTGTAGAAGTATTAAATGCATTCAAGTACAAGGAATTAGCACAAACCAATACTACATATATTTGAGTAGCTTGTTGGTCTTGTGGTTAGGACTCTCGCCTCGTGATCCAAAGATCGCAGGTTCGAGTCTCACTCCAGACTAGCGAGTTAGACCTATTTTCATAGTACAAGCGCTTAGCTTGATTTTGAAAATAGTAAGAATATTGATGTGACGTGAATTCCGTGTTCACATCTCTATTTTTTTTTTTTTTTTTAAATATATTAAGGCAGCCAACTGGAGAAAGCATGCTTAGGATTCCCCAATTTTAAGCTTCGCGACATAATATGTGTACAGTGGATTCCACAAGGTACTGCGAAATACATAAAGGACATCCCATTCGGGCACGTACGATCAAAAATATGGGTGCATTATTAGTTTTTTATAGCTTGTTAGAAAAATTTCAAATGGTGTGACTTAAAATGTATTGATTTATTCTTCAGGTGAAATTTAAGGTCTAAAAATTATTTTGAATTACGAATTATCAGGGTTAATCGATTATGAAATTAACATTTTGGGACTTGTGTGTTTTTAAAGTTTCAAATTACCAGTGTTCCAGTTGATGGGATTTTACTGTATAATTGTACTGTATAACGATATAAAAAAACAAATGTAAATTAAAAGCCAATTTTTTGTCCATAGATAATTTTTGTCCATAGATATTTAAGTCATTTTGCAATTGGACATGATTTACATATGGATTGGTGAAGAATTTTGTATCATCTGCGAGATAGCTTTATTTGTACTAATATATTTCAGTTAATTTAGATCAAATTGTCCAGTATTGCGAGTTGAGTGGCTTCTCGTTTCAGGTCCAATTGTACAGGAAGAAGAACCCGCTGGCCCTCTACGTGGAGCTGGCCGAAGAGCCCATCCTGGAGGCCACCGGGGAGTACTGCCGGCGGCTGGCTGCCAACCTGCTGCTCACCTGCGACGTGTCGGCCTACATGAAGGAGGTGATCAGGGGTAAGTCAACCTTTCATGAGCCTTTAGGAAGAGCAAAATGTATTTTAATTTAATTTTTTTTTTTTTAAATAGATGAGGTGAAAAAATGTTCTTGGGTTTTCACGGCCGTTCAGAATTTTCTGGTTTAGGTTTTCTGGGATCGTGTTTCTACGACCTTTCTGGCCAACGTTTCGGATCCCATTGGAGGGTCCATCATCAGGGCTGATGTGTTGTGAAAGGTTATAGAAATACAGCAAAATATCGTAGAAAACTCAAACCAGAAAGAAAATTGAGATGTGAGAGTGGTACTCCGCTATCACATGTATACATATGATCACACATACCACATACACGGTTTGGTTTCATCGCTAGTTCCAATACATTTGACTTGCTAAAAAAAATTACCGCGAGCTTGTTAATTTTGAAACAATTATGAAAAGGTCAAACTAAATACTCTTAAAAAGTATAATGTCTTAGTAAATAAGTCACGCTTTATTACAAAAATATGTTTTTACTTGAAGATAGGTACCTGGTTTGGAACGAAATTTAAAATACATAATCTACTGTAAAAAATACATTTTAATAAATACTCCCAACTGTATTATAAATGTGCCTTAAATATACACAAGGGGGGACAGACTTCCCTGCGTCTCAATTCTCTTGCCTGAAGAAGGGGTTTAGTTCATCTCTGTACAGTTTTATACTCGGCCACAATGTATCGCGAATAAATTAAATTACATAATTTAGTTGATTCTCTACCAATCAAAGTTTTTTTGGTGATGTTATTTTATTTTTTAGTGTTTTAAGTTTTTTTTTTGCCAAAATTCGCGGCATTGAAATGGGTCACTTTGCAGGGCTGGACCTGGAGATGACTCGGGGGGCGCACTACCTGCACCACTCCTCACACAAGAAGCTGAGAAGCGTCTACGAGAAACACATGGTTCGTCTCTAACATTTATTTTATCAATGCACAGATTATTAACTCTTAAAAGACTGTGATAAAAAATATCTTCGGGAACGGTGGTGTAACACAGTGTGTGGTAAAAAATATATATTTTCAATACAGATAAGACTTTTTAAAGGTCCCTTTATATAATTATGTAAGGTAAACATACATATTTGCATTATTTTAGTAAATTGTCATAAAATCATGGCATAACGAATTAGAGTGCACTCACGCTGACGTATCATTATCAACTAAATTCAACGATGCGGCGACTGCAGTCCGTCTTTGTCTAACACGTGTCATGCGACTCTACGGCGCTCTTTCAATATTGTTTTCTCTTTCACCGAAACCCAAGCAACCGCCGTCCTACATGAAATGTGTGGTATTGTTGTGCTCTTTCTTGCTCGATTTTTAACTGCGATGTGTAATTTTCTGCTCTTTTTTACACACTGGCCGAAAATATGAGAGTAATGAATAAATATATATATTTTTTTAAAAAATCCGTACATTCGTAACAGTTTAATTTAATCAGTTTGGTGTGAAAATGTCTATTCGATGATTACAAAAAATGTGACATTTTAGTTTTGGTAAATAAGGTAGATATTTAATATTTTCTATGACATGTAGACCTGCATTACACCGCCGACACACAGGAGTTAATGACCTTGATCCATAAATAAAAAATTCCCTCCCTGGGCACTTTGCATCTCATGTGGTCCTGCCAGAGGCGTACAGTGAGTATATTAAAGCATGACTTAAACATGTTGTTCGGTGTGTCCTATTTCTAGGCACCATCCGCAACGAATCTGGTGTATTAAATGTTTCCCAAGAATATGCCATGATGGTCACTCCTAAATTCGGACTGTCGTGTTCAGATATTTCAGCGTTCAACGTGGTTTTCAGTGAGGAATATGAAGAATTATTTGACATGAACAAAAGAGTACTTAAATGAAAATACATACTCGAATTTTCAATTGAGGAATATTTTTCTTATGGTGGCCATCTCCTATCGGAGGTCGGCGATCATTCTGGCGATTACGATTTTATTTACCGCCGCACGGAACAACTCAGTCAAGTCTGTCAAGTTATGCAGCCATGAGATGTGGCGTGTTCTTACGCTTCTTTTACCACTTATTTTCCCCTGGATGATGATTTGATTTAGACTATATTTTTGGTCCTATCATAATATATCTGAGCTACTCCAGCTTTCTTGATAGTTTGCAGCACTTCACAGTCTATTTCCGGAGGACTTCATCATCCTTCATTCTATCCACCCAGGAAACTTTCAATATGCGTCTATAGATCCACATCTCAAAAGCTTCGACTTTGCAGATCAGTTCTTGGTTTAGTGTCCACGCCTCCACCCCATATAAGAGGATGGCAAAAATATAACACCGAACCATGCGCATTCTAAGTTGTGGGCTTAGGTCACGGTTAGATAATAGCGGTCTCTTTGAGGATTGAGATTGTGGAATACGTTATTTTTTTTATTATTAATTAATATTAATTAATTAATAATAATTAATTAAATTAAGAATGAGAAGGACAGCTGCGAGTGAGGGTTGCCTTACTGACGGAGCTCGGTGAAGATGTATTGCTTGGCGCTGGTTTGTTGTTGAACCATCTCCGTGTCCAGTTTACCGATTTATTGATTTATCCATCTTTTTTCTTTTGAACAGACTTCGTATATGTAATTTTTATCTTGTATCTTAATTAACATTTTTTCTTTTGTCCAGACCTCATATATACAGTAAAAGCTCGTTAATACAAACAACTATAATTCGAAATTCGGTATAATTCGAACAATTTAATGATATTTTATCCCCCTCAAATGAATTTTCATACAAAATGCTTCCTATAATTTGAAAAAATGGCCAATTCCAAATACGAAAAAATTTCAGACAAAATTATGAAATTTGACACAAAAGCCATTTGTGTAAATGTTAACATTTTCTCACCATTTGCTAGTGTTTTTATACCTGACGGAAATGACCGCTCACAGGCCTTTGATCATCTATATGACAGTAATAAAAGTCATAAAACATCCCCAACTGGCCGGTGGCCGCGAGCACAGGGTAAGGCTGTTTAAGGGTACGCGCGCACTAGCGTTTTTTCGCCGCGCGGCGAAATGTCGCACCGCAGTGTTGTAACAAAGGCTTTTGAATCGTAGTGCGCGCACTTAGCGGCAAAATAACGCAGCGGCAAAAAATCGGTGAAATGTTACAACTCTCTTGCGGCGCGGTGGACAGCGGCAAAAAAACGCATCTTTTTAAAGTCATGACCGCGCGCGCTACGCGCTGTTTCGCTGTACCATATATTTTATGTGAAAGAACAATGGGCAAGAACAACAAGCAATACTGCTGATCTAGATGAAGATTTTAATATTGAAATGCTAATTACGAAAGTTGAAAGAAGACCACCATTGTATGATATCACTTCAAAAGAATATAGTGATAGAAACATTAAACATTTCTGAATGGAGTATTTTTATATGTGATAGAAGGTCCAACTAGTTTTAAAAGTTCATAAAAACATTCTTTATTCATTCGATAATATTGGAAGAATTTTTCGTTAAGTTCACCAAATATTTTAAAGAACTGCACGTAAATGATCAGCGGCATTATGCCGTAGTGCGCGTGCCTGCTGTTTTCGCCGCGCGTCAAAATGTCGCAGGTTTTTTCGCCGCGCGGCGAAAAAACGCTAGTGCGCGCGTACCCTTATGACTGCTGTTTTATGATATCCCGCCAAAAGACGAGATTAGTTGAAGTTTTGTCGCCAGTTTTGGAGTTTTAAATTGTTACATCTTTGTGTTTTATTAAGATTGAAAATATATCGCGTGAAAACATTATGTCGTTGACTTTTTTTTGTGCTTTTACCTGTGATTTCCGTGTTAACTTTCGATATTTTAGTCTCTTCATTTACGATTTTAATATATTTTTTGTTATTTGATAAGTGTGAAGAATATTAGACATTTTATTACGTTCACGTGTTAGATTTTAGTTATTTTCGCATTTTATTTTGACTAGTGTTTCGTTTCAAATTAAAATGGCGTCTGTTCGCAGCGCGTACAAAACTTTAACTATTTCTATGAAAATGGATTTGATTAAAGACGTGGACAGAAAAATTGAGAAATAAGGGTAAGATTACGTAAAATATGGTATCGCCAATTCGACTGTTACAACAATTCTAAAAAATCGCGCCAAAATTGAAAAGCGCAGTGAAGTGACGTACAATATTTGCTGTTTTCATTTTTTCTGTTTTAAAATTGAATTGATGTCTCAAGATCACATATCAAAGTAAATTATTTTAATTTTATTGAAACAACTGACAAAAATGAAAGCAACATTGGCCAAATAAATGTGTTTAAAAATACATGTTAAAAAATGCATTTGTTTGTACACTTTGAAATGTTTAGAAAGTGTGTTGATGGTTTAAAAACTTCCTACTAATTCTATTTCCCCAATTCGAAATTCGATTTTTTTTGTTGAATTTCGGTCCCCTGAATTTCGTATTAATGAGCTTTTACTGTATATATAAATGCAGATGTATTGATCAGATATCTTTATGCTATACATACATCTTTTGCACTTCTTTTTATTCTTACCTCATCTCCTTTTTAGTAAGTAGATTTGTATCCATTCCTTATTCCCCTTTTACCTCTAATTCTTTGACTCTTATAGTTTGTCCGTAACTTAAAACTTTCACTTTTTTTTGTTTTTTCTTTTTGTATAACTCAAGTTATTGTTGCTCTATGTTAATACACAACATGTTAATTCTGTGGAAACTTGTAAGATGGTCTCTATACTGTTCAATAATCATGTATAATCTCTTTATATGTACTGTTAGTTCCCATAAATAAATAAATAAATGAAATGAAAAAATCCTGGTATTATGTTTATATGACAGTTTTGTCACATTTAAAAATCACATGGTTCTGATTCTGATTACAGGTTGCCGAGCACTTGAATTTCTTGCACGCAGAATGCCTGTCGATGGTGGTAGGCGAACACGCAGCGGATTTGAGGAACGTCTACACGCTACTACGGAGTATTCCGAATGCCATGAAGCCCGTCTTAGACATAACTCTCAACCACATAAAGGTTGGGAAATGACTCTTCGTACATTCGTATTTATCGCACAAATTTAACCCAGGATTTTTTCGCAATATTTGTATCATTATGGGCTTGTATTAAAGCGAATTAATTTTTAATATTCAATAAAAGCTAGTTTCATGATACATTAGAACCCCATTAGTTGTAAGTCTAATTTAAAAAAAATTAAAATTGCACTTTGATTGCAAAATTCGCACAAAGTTGTCAAATTCCTGAATGAAGCTGTTTATTTCTGAAAAACAGTTTCTATGATTTTTTTTATATTTTGAGAAATCATTTAGTAAACGCAGTATTTATTATACTAATGCAAAGATTGCGATTTTTTTTTTCCAATTCGTCACGTTTGGATAACTTTAATCGGAAATGTTAAGAATCATCCTTGAATTTATGGAAAGCTTCTTCAATCTTCACTCGATTTAAACTTTTGATTTCACCTTTTTTCCTACTCAGAACATAGTTATCCCAATTATAATAATTTCATTGTCTGTCTGTCCGTCCGTCTGTCCATGTAACTTCTATGTAGTAAATTTTTTTTTTAATAAAATAAATACTTATCCAGACATGTAAAAGTACCGACATTTTTGACGGGTTACACCTAGTTGGTCCAAAAATTCTGGAATAAAGGTCAAATGAAATCTAGTTCAAATTTCTACACGGTTTTAATCATTTTATTTGACCTGTATCAAAGCGAATGAAATTTTAATTTTAATAATCAATATTAGTCACATTCGTGATTATCCAACGTTAAAGATATAATGAAAAGTCAGAAATATTGAAAAAAATATGTATTATGCTTTGATGTCACTTATTTTTTTAACTGTTGACATTTCACCCAAAGTATAAAGAATAAGAAGTTGAATAAAAAAGATTACCAAAGTTTTTGCTACTACTTATGAGCCATCCTGTATATATATTTAATTAATTTTTTCTTTAATACTTACTAAACCGTTTAAATTTAATAGAAGCTTTGTTTGTATGTTGCCCTCCCTGACTTCAAAAAGGTATAGAACCAATGTGTTAGTACACGTTGCTGTCCAAGATTTTGCACCACCATAAATTCATTGAGTTTTGTCCTTGTAACTCGCTCTTAATGTCGGTTTATCTAAACAACCATGGACTTAACTAGATTCATTTCCGTGGTCTTTATAACGGTAACAAAATATTAACAGAGATGCTTTATTATCTTAAGTGCATATTATACAAGCGTAACATTATTGTTACAAATTAATTAGAATGACGTGGCCGTTTTACAGAATCAAGGACTTCAGGCGTTGGCCGACCTGAAGGGAGAGGGGGCCCACAACCAGTTTGTAGAGCAGATGCTGGCAATACACAACAAGTACCGGGAGCTGTTCTCACAGGTGATCGCACGTTAAGTTGTGAAGAATGAATAGCGGAAGTATGCGAGATAGTCCTTGTCCTGTTTGATACACACGTTAATTGCACTGTTAGTCCCAGAAGTAAACCTAATAAAACTCAATCACTATGTATAAAACCACAAATTTTATTAAATGCAACGCCAACCGGTTTCGCTTAAAGCCCGCCCATCATAACTTGGCGTGCGGCAAGTTTGGAACTAAAACCCGCCCCGCCCGCACCCGGCGGTAACCCTTCACCCTGTCATTCAGTTCATTCTCTTCTTTGCTCGGGAGCTGTGACATCTTGATTACCAATATACACTGAATTATTATGTTCAAAACAACCAAAACAGTCCGGGGTGGTGTAAGAACAATTGCCATTGAAGTATTAAAGTTTTGCGAAGCTGAAAAATCAAATAATGGACCGATATTACCGTCTGACAGTTTGAAGATAGAACGGCCGCCATTACTCCATGGTTTCTTTAGTGCTGCCCGACCAAATTTCTGTTAAAGCCTACGACATCGGTCACCGGACATTCTGTATGTATTGTGTAATAAATTTACACCCTGGCCAACTTCTGTTAAGCGACAGGGACGCCCTCCCTCGCACGCCAAGTTATAGTGGTACGTCTATAGCTCAAGCTTTGCCAGTGTGTATTTAATACTAACAATAAACATAAATTTTATTGCATGCTTTTCCAATAATAATTATGATCCTAAAGAGAAATATTTTTGTCTGAAGCAGCAAAAACTCTCAAACCGTGCGTCGCGAAATTTACGCAGTTTTATCGGGCTGGCATTTTTAGGTCAATGTGACTATATTCCGATCGCAGCGTCATTTCCGTCATGAGATTTGAAGCTTTGAAATATCCAATAAACTGTTTAAAAATAGGCAAAGCAACCGTGTTGTTAGTTTCATATTTTACAAACACTTCTAGAGAAAAAAAATCTATGGAAAGGATATGTAAAAGAAAATAACGTAATGAAATTGGAAATCTACGTTGGTGTCGTGTTCACTAATTATTATTTGGACACGCTTAGATTCAGTGTTTACTTTTGATGCAAGCAGCCAGGGCAAGCGGGTCAAACTGTAAGTTTAAATGTTGTGCATGCGAAGTGGTTATTGTTTACTTTTTGGCGTTGATTATCAAGTAAATTTTTTTTCCAATCATACCGGATAATCGAGGATCTGATGCATGGCGGTTTTTTTCTAAAGGGATTTCTCAATTCTCCGACCGTACCCATGATAACATTTATGGATGAACATTAAAAAATTTAAAGAAAATATATATTTCTGAATTACTTTAATATATACCTACTTTGTAGGGATGTTGCGAATGTTCGCATCGGCGTCTGCAATCGTGGAACTTCCGCATGGATTTAGACATCCGCATCCGCAATAATTAACGCGGAGCTTTTGCGGATGCGAATGGGGTGCTTACACGATGGAACAGTACATTTTACATGTTTGAGCGTATTTTTGAAAGGTTTAAAATTTTAAACATCGGATACGTCATATTTTTAAGAACCACACAAAAAATGTCAATTCTCCAACGCAAGCAGACAAAAGAACTCTGTAGTTCTATTTGTCAACTGGTTCGGATTTCGTAAGTTAAAATCCTGGCCAGCAATCGGAGCAGAATACCTCGAATGCCAATTTCGACCAATTACACTTCATTATTTCGATTGGCGGTCGGTGATCACGCAACAACACTAACGGCATAAAATTATCTTTTCAATAAATTTTTATGTGTTTATTTAATATGATGTGTTTATTTAATATTAATGTTGTATACTTCTAAAAAAAACACATCTTTAAAAGACAGATGTGATGCATCTACTGAATTTATTGAATTTTCTTTATTGTCCTGTCGCTAGACGGAAGATGGCCGTCGAAAAGAGCTATTTTGAGAATTTTGATGTTTGTAGGTGTTTGACAGCGACCAAGCCTTCCTGGGCGCCCTGGACAAGGCGTGCAGCGCCGTTATCAACGCCCGACACAATGATCAACCTTGCAAGAGTCCCGAGTTACTGGCCAGGTGAGATGTCCCTTTTATGCTTATTCATTCATCAAGTTAAAAGTTCTCCAGAGTTCTGCGCAACTCAAAACTTGGACTCAGAAAAGGAAATGGAGATGAAAAAACTTTGATGCCTTGCAGATGTGGTGCTGCGAAAACAGTAGAATTAATTTAGAATGCACTGAATTCAAGATTTTATAGGAAATGGTAAGGCGACATGGTAAACGTATATACCTCTCAAAATGATAATTAATTTAATAACTATTAAAAATATAATAACCTTTCCTGGAGGCAGATTTGAGTTTTCCATAATATGTCTGCGGTGACCCTGCTTGTGTGAAGCTAATAAATCCGACATAAGATGGCGTTGATGATATACGACACTGCGCCGGCGTGAAGAAATATTTGAATTTTGCCTCCGAAAGGAAGAAAAACAATTGATTGCTTCTTTTCTTCTGGAATGTGCATTTTTTCGCATTGAATGAGCGGATATTATAATCAGTAAATGTTATGATCATATTTTCCGGGATTTCACCAGTTTATTTTGTTACTGTTATAAAAGAAAAACGGAGGTGGCAAGTAGGAAATGCAATCGGAATGGGAATGGATTGCCCTTTCGGGTCCTCGAGATTAGAATTTCCAATCCCGTGGGATCCCTAGGGATCGGGTACCCGAATACTTTTGTGTTTTTTTTTGTTTATAGAGCTGGATAGCAATTAACAACAATGCCTTACATTTTTATATCAGCAATTTAATAAATGTTCATTATTAATCATTGCATTAAAGTTTTTGCGGGCGTTTTTCGAAGCAACAATCAGTCAATGTAGTAGATTTAGTAGTAGTTTTTATTACTATGTTAGGTTGATAAAATACAGCAAATATTATTCAGAGCTATTTTCATTATTTGAATGTGACATGAACATAAGTTTTAAGTACTTACTAAAATCTCTATAGACTTACACAATCAAACATACAAAACATAAAAAATGATGATCAATTCCGATAATCTCGTCTGATTTTTCGGTTCGGGATTGATCTCGTAAAATGCCTCGAGATCTCGCGGGATCGGGATTGCAGTCCCTAGTGGCAAGTGTTTTTAAAAACTTATTTCCAATAAGACTTAGGTTTCAAGGATTCCAGAGAAATTTTTCTCGTGTAGTAACAGCCTTTGTACCCTTCGTATGTCCATGGTTTTCTAGAAATGTCGCCGAATAACATAAAATTAAAACGTTTAACCTTTTGAATTAATTTATTTTGTTTTGCGATTGTTCCGCTCCCCAGGTATTGCGATGGACTCTTGAAGAAAAGCTCCCGGGGAGTGTCGGAAACTGAAGCGGAGGAGCGCCTGGCCTCGTCCATCGTCATTTTCAAGTACATAGACGACAAGGATGTCTTTCAAAAGTTCTACGCTCGTCTCATGGCCAAGAGGCTGATTCACCAGCAGAGCTACAGCATGGACCAGGAGGAGGCCATGATCAACCGGCTCAAACAGGTTTCTTCCTTTCTTTTATTTGGTCACTCTTTACAAAATTCCACCTATGATTACTTAAAAACGTCAGATATGCACGGTAGAATATCTTAAAGGATTCCGAATTGTTAACCCGAGATTATTTATTATTAACATTGTTTAAGGTTTTTATGAAAATAACAGTAAGATAATACATGTCAAGCAACACAAGCTCAAATAAAGTAATTCACAATGGTGATGGGTCCGCTCTGTACTCACTAGTACAATGTAGTACTGCATTACATTGAAGTGTACACTTCACACCTTTTGAAGTGTAATGCACACTACAAACTACACACACTTCAAAGTTATTGAAAGTACGTACTTCAAATAGTACACTTCATTTCAAAGCGAACACTACAAAGTACACACACTTCAAAGTTTTTGAAAGTACGAGTACATACTTCAAATAGTACATTTTTTATGTGAAATTTTTGGGAAGTCAATGTAGATAAACGAATAAATTTTTTTGAAAAATTTTGGGACCGAATGAAGAAATTTTCGGAAACCGAAACAACTCCCCCACCCCCCATGGTTTTGAAAATTTTCTAGTACACTTTTAAAGCAGCACTTCTTGCAGGTCATTACAATTTTTTAGTACTACAATTACTTCACCTCATTAGTATTACAATTTTGTAGTACTGCAATAGTTCACTTGTACTACAATTACTTCACTTCATTAGTATTACGATTTCGAAGTACTACAATTAGTTCACTTCATGTAGTTTTTACTAAAAATGTAGTGCACACTTTGTAGTCTTCAAACCGGTGAACATGTGTGTGTTGTAGTCCTCATTTTGAAATGTAGTTTTTTCCTTCGCTATTTCACAAGTAAGATATAAGCAAGTATCCAAAAAATATATGATTATAAGGAAGTACATGGCATTATCAATAATAATATTGTTAAGGGATAGCGATAGCTGAAGACAATTGAAACCATATATTAAATAATTTATTTATTTATCACCAAAGTCACTGAACACAAACTTACCTGGAGCAGTGTTCTTTGATTCATACTTATTTCACACTCGTCACTCGAGATTATTTCACAAATACATAGGTAGGTATTTTTCTATTTCGCTATACTTTTCCCTATCGCTTCTTTATGGTCAATCGCTCGCTTCTATGACACCGTCGATGTTCCGTGCCCAAGTTGTGCATTTAGGACGCGCTCCTATGTGTGACAATTTCGTTCATGCATTTTATCCAGTATACCTCCCATAAAACATTTTTTTAATATATCATAGATGAAAGTTGAAAGATTGTATATTATTTATGACCGATATAGTTATGTAATCATTTTTGTTATAACAATGCTTTATTAATGTTATTTTTTACTTATTCTAGGCTTGTGGTTACGAGTTCACTAACAAACTGTTGAGAATGTTTACCGACATAGCCATATCAGGAGATTTAAACTCCAAGTTCCAAGACTTCTTGAAAGCCGAGGGAGCCGATGCAGGAATGGGTTTCAGTATTCACGTGAGTTTATTGCAAACTTTAAATTCTTCTGCTGGGTCCTAAATGCGTAGGCGACATTTTGAGCCACTTCTCAATGTCTGCACTATTGTTCTTTTAGGGTTTTTATATCCATGTAGCTCTTCAGATTAATTCTTTACCGCATCGGTGGATGGAAGATTCTCCGAATCGCTAGTTTTGAAGGGAGAAAAGAATTCCCACCCAACCGGGAGAATTCTTCTGTGTTCAGTGTGTGTTTGGTCATGTGGAATTCATACCACAATGCAGAAAACCACCAATCTAGGCCACACACACACACACAGTGGCAAGGAATGCCACATAAGCAAATAGAGGCACGAGTAAGACCCGTGCGACCGACAGGTCATTACACCATCAGCATTTCTGAGGATTTTTTCACACTCACACAGAAGACTCCTTTGTTCGTAAACCATATAAAAAGAGGCATACGCTCAAGGCGAGCATGTCAGTCCTTTGTAGACCTCCGGCGGGTGGCCGGAGGCTATGGCCCCTAGAGTATTTATCATTGTCTGTATAATTATACTCATGTATATTTTGTACTTGTTTTATCAAGATAATAAATCGTCAAATATTCTACGCCTTTGGAGCTTTTCTGTCGCATGATGGTGTAACCCGAAAAAGCAACTGCTCCAAACCATCTCCAAACCATCCAAAGTCGTATATACAAAAGTGTGAATGAAATGTATAGAACAAGGCTAACCATACATACTGTGTTGACCAGTTCTATCTCACTAAGATAGAACTGGTCAACACAGTATGTATGTAATACTCACTGTTTGATGTTGCAGTTTATTTGAAGAATCTTTGTGTTGACTTGCGAACAGGAATAGAGTCCGTGGTAGCTCCTAACCACAATAAACATGATTTTACTGTATCAACCGCATCTCAGGGATTTACTTTAAAAGCTTATTTTACATTTCAATTATCATTGGAATATACTGGCGCTAGTCATCAGTGGCCCCCGTGGCAATCAATGTGCTAAGCACCTCATAATATGTACGTAAAAAATTGCAAATCATAGATATTGATCTGGCCATCCGCGTAGCATTGTAATTAAGTACTAAATATTAAAATCCTGTATTACTATGTGCACTTACCGTGTGTCTTCAGGTCCTGCAGGCTGGCGCGTGGCCGCTGAGCGCCGCGGGGGCTCTGGCGGGCGCCGCCCCCCCTCAGCTGGAGCGCCCCATCCAGCTGTTTGAGAGGTTCTACCACAACTCCTACAGCGGGCGCAAGCTCACGTGGCTCCACCACCTGTGCATGGGTAGGTAACATGCGTCTGCGCACATCTTCCCAGTATTTTATTGATTATTTATTACTTTGAAAGCAACAGCATATATACAAAAAATTTTGAATTGAGGAAATTTATTTAAAAAATTGTTTTATCAATTAAATATAGGTATTTATCTGCCTTGATACAATCTATTAAATCATGCACCCAACATGAATAAAAATAAATTAGATTAATTTTCAGAACAAAATATTTTTTGATATTATAAAAATAGTTATATGGTTGATGCAGAAGTTTATGAGAAATAAAAAGAAATTTTGGTTAATTTTTTAATCAATAATATAATTTCCATCATTTCTACAAGCATTTCTACAAGCTTATTTATTCCATTAAAGTAAAATTTCTGTGTCTGATGAAAAAATGAGACAAGGGATGTTTGTACCTCCACCATAGTATAATTTTTTATAGTGAACTGAATGAGTGATAGTCGTTAAGTAGCAAGATCTGGAGAATAAGGTGGATCTTTAATAATTTCAATTATCAGACTCCAAAGGAAGCTCTGTTCTTGGCTTGTCTGCCAATGAAAATTCCTCAGATCGCATATTGAAAACCACCTCATTGTCAGTGAAACCTTAGTGGTATATTCTCCATAAAACATTGTAATGTTTTTGGTTTACATAATCGCGGTATTGCCGTTACAAATTTCCTAAAGTAAACAGGGATGTAAATGTCATTTATCAATAGATATTTAAAAAAATCACAAGGGCTCTCCGTTGTTCATTGGCTAGACCAAAACAGAACATAATGTGAAGTGAATGAAAAGAAAGCTTCATTTATTCAATAGGATAGTTTGGAAACGGATATTATTAGTCAATTTAGAGATTTTTTTTTGTAAATGTCTTAAAAAACCGTCAAAACTTTTGCATTAAACCAATATTTCATTCATTTTACTTAGCAGTCAAGTTATAATATATCTCACATCTATATATATACATCTATAGATATAATATATCATATAATATATCACAAAGTACAATGTGAACTGGATTCCTTACTTCTTGATAGGCTCAGTAAATGGTGTTATGAATAAACCTGATGGTGATGATGGACCCTGCAATGGGATCCGAAATGTTGGCCAGAGAGGCAACACGGCATAATATCTCAGAAAACTATATACAGATGAATAAACCTGTCGATTCTTCGAAATAAAATAAATTAAATACTTAAGATTAATTCCTTCAGGTTATTTCAATTTGAACAAACTAATGGATTTACAGGTGAGCTGAAACTGTGCTATCTTCGCCGGCCGTATTACGTGACCATGCAGACCGCGCAGATGGCTCTGGTGCTAGAGTTTGAGCGCTCGGACACGCGGTCAGTTGCTGAGCTGTGTCGCGCTACCAGACTGCCAGCCGAGGCGCTGGCCAGGCACCTGGCTGCCTTGGCGGAGGCCAGACTTCTGGCCTTGGAGGGGGACGTGAATGGTAATAATACCATTTATGTTGTAACACAATCTCCTTTGATATAATTAGCACACTCATGGAATCAGTAACTGTATTCCATATTTTTAAACCCACAATTTTATTAACGAAATCTCGAATAAAACTAGTCTCATAAGGAAGCTAGTCTTCAGGCTCATTATTTCAAATTGACTTGTAATAAATTAAAACAACATTATGAGTATATAGCAATATTTACGTAAAAAATGACTAATATGAATGTTTACTTGATCATTACACTTAATTTATCTATTAGACTCGTCTTGAAAGAGCTCGATCGAATCACAGAAAACCTCGAAGTGTCTATAGGAGACAAAGACCGACAGTTTGGCATTGTATCCTTTTGCAAATTAGTTAATCTCACCATCAATAGATATTACTAGTAGCATGTTGAATCCCGAATTTGAAATATTTGAAGAACTGTAAAAATGGGGTTAAATGTTAAATGTTCTGCATTATATTGTCACGGGATCGTGGCTGTGGGAGGCAAACAAAACACGTAAAGTCAATTAACGTCCTATTAACTAACCTAAGTCACTAGACACGAATTTAATCAGAACACGGTTATTTAATTTATACTAATTATCACTAAATATTCCACTCAGCTTCTTCTTTAATTTGCTGCACTTTTGTTTATTCATTCAGGTTTGCACTAGAAAACCTCGTACATAAATACCCACTCTACCGCTTTCTCTGGTCAATTTGCATTTCTGTAGACGCGCGTCGGATTGTGGTTCACTCGTCGCTTTTAAAATGTTTCCAGAATCTATTAGGTTATTGCAGACCTTTGTAGTAATTTCCAATTTATATCAAAAGATTCAGAGTGCTGTATATCCTCGACTACGTGCAATTCTTTCTGCTCCTACCATCTTGTGACAATATCTTTGACTTCATTGACATGATTGTCATTAATAAGGCTGTGAATTTTGAAAGATTTGTTTAGGGATGTTTGATTTAATAATTATGAAAACATATTCCTCATCTCGGATTGCATGATTTAGACCCGTGCCGTGCAAACGGGTTTCCCACGGAACATCGGACCTTCCCAGAATTCTATGAAGAATTGTCTTCATAGAAGACGTCTGTGGATTTTTTCATGGCATCCTAGTGTCCAAGATTCTGAAATTACATAGGTCTCTGTGAATGTTTTATAAAGAAAAAAAATATTTTTAAATCTGTAAATTACAGCACATTGCTTGATAACACTTGGAATCGTTACATACTCGAATAAGTTAATCCCTGACTGAATTATTGTTTTTTCCTCGACCTAGACCCCGATACTGTAGTGAGCCTCAACCTGGAGTTCAGCTCCAAGCGCACCAAACTGCGGGTGGCGGGCGGCGGCGGGGGCCCCGGTGGTGCGGCGGCGCGCGAGCAGCAGGAGGCGGACCGCACGGCTGCCTCTGTGGACGAGGATCGCAAGATGTACCTGCAGGCCGCCATCGTGCGCATCATGAAAGCCAGGAAGGTGGGCTCATTCATTTACAATTATTTTCATTTCTGTAGTTATTTATTTGAGAATGTTCATAGTAGACCGTGTAACGGTGTTTCTCTTCATAATTTCTGCCTTGTCTCTCCTATTTGTTATTAAAGTTTATGTAACTGTTACGACTTAGCATTCACCGAGATTTGTAGATTTGAGTACTTACTATCAATGACCACCATTTATTTTTCAAACAGACCATCAATGGTCATTATTGACCCTAATAGATGGTTCTAGAGTGACATTACTGTACAAAGTATGAATATTTTATGAACATTTTGAATATGATATAATTACACAATACACTTTTTATGATAAACAAATAATAGATAATGTTTTAATGATACAATGAATTATAAACAATATTAAAAAAAAGAATGTTGCAAATCAATAATACAATTTAGGAATGAGTTCTTGATTAGCCAGTTTTTACATAATAGGTACACAATACACTTTTTACAAATTAATAATAAAGAATGTCTTAATGATAAATAAATATTCAGAATATCACTATCGCAAATCAATAAATACGATTTAGGAATGATTTCTAGATTAACAAATTTACGGCGAGTGCACGGGTTCCAAGGTCAACGCTGTGTGTCTGTGACGAGCATGTATTACACGTTCAAGCAACCGTCAACCAAATTTATCAATATTTCACTTTTGTACTGTCATCCTTTGTTTTATCTTTGTTTATTGTGTCTGCCTTATCTATTATTTTATTACCTCCAACATCTCGTGCAGAATGGCGCAAGAAAATCATGCCAATGTCACAATTATTAAACTAAAACTAATGTTCCAGGAAGAGAACCTTATTGTTCCTGGAACAAAAGAAATTCACAGTATAACAGACACCTATAAGACAAAAGAGCACTTGATATTAAACTGTATTATATTATATTTACCCGCCTGTTTTTATAATATATCGTCTTAATTATTTTTTATGAATGTGGTGGCGTGTGAGCGAGGCGTGAGGCGTCTCAATCAGTTCCTGGCAAAGCTGGCAGTGCAGAGAACGGTTTCCGGGCATGATGCTTTAACGCCGCAATGTTTACAATTTTTATTCATTATCGACTGTAGTTTTCTAATTTTTCTTGACTTTTAATTCTTCGAGACAATGAAATGGTTGAATTCTCGTACAATTTCATCTTGTTTATTATAAAATATAATCGTATTTCAGATACTTCGCCATAACGACTTGATACAGGAAGTGTTCGCCCAGGCGCGCGCCGCGTTTGCTCCCAACATCGCCATGATCAAAAAGTGCATCGAGTCCCTCATCGACAAGCAGTACATCGAAAGGACCCCCGGCATCAGTGACGAGTACAGCTACGTTGCGTAGTGTCACACCGCCCAGACTGCTGCGCGCTGACACCCTAACCAGAGACAGCTACACTATACAGACTATTCAAACACGACACAACTGTGCTGAGGAACATCGACGAATTGTCGCTTATCATGTGATCGTTTTTATTGACTTTGAAGACACGCCTCATGTAATGGGAATCTGTAATCAGACACAAATATTTTTTTTATAAATATGTCTGCAATTTCCAGTCGATTGCTGAAAATGTTGCATACCAGTCGAAACTACGCACCGTTTTGTCATTGGATGTTTTAAAATTTTGATAATGCGTAGTCACGTGTTTTATCATATGAATTACATCACTTTTTTATGCGCTGTCTTGTGAGTCGACAGATGTTTACTGAGAAATGTACGTTTCCAAATTGAAACTGTAATTAATTACATGCGTTATATATAATGTTATAGCGTACTGAAAATTGTAATATGTCGAGATATTGGATATCACTGACATTTATTTGATCAAACATTAAATCAGCATGGCTTGTACTATAAACATAGGAATAATTCAGCGAAGACGATGGAATTTATCATTTAAATCTGTAATTTGAAATGTACTAAAAAAGCATAATGAATAAAATACAATTTTTGAAAAGAGTGCATCTGAAACTTTTTTATACAAGAATAAAAAAAAGGCCTCGAACAGTACACATATGTACAGCGTGTGTAACAATTTAATTCTCAAAATGCACCTTATACATGTGGAATTGTACATTAGTGGTTACTGTCCCTTTCAAAGTGCTCACTATACATTGACTTTCCACTTTTCACGGCGTTCCAATTGTTAGGTCTGCCACTCATTTTTCAGAATGCTGCCAATTACCTGTCGCATATTCTGCTATACTAGACAACCTTCGTTCCTTCAGTGCAGCATTTAATTTTGGAAATAGTCAGGAATCACAGGGAGCTGGGTGGATTAGTTTGCGATGACAGCTTAAACTGTGAATCTCGTTTAAGCTGGTGGACGTGGTTTTTGACATCTGTCGTTAAAATCGTGTTTATTCAATGCTTTCGACATTGTCGTGTCATTAACGGCTTACCCTATCCACAATCCAAGAAATAGTAATCCAGATACATTACCTCCCCTCCTTATCATCTATCCTGCGGCATATAAATGTTAAGTTATCAAAACCTGATGTATGATGATATGTAGAAAACAAATTTGATGTCAACAATGCCTAATTGTAAAATTCATTTAGAATTGCAGAAAATTCCATTTCGTCTGACAAAATATATTGTTTGAGGTTTCGATATAAGTAAATTACTTTTCCTTTTAAAGATATACTATACTGTAGATCAGTTGATTGTTAGAAAAAACAGTGTCGTCCTACATTATATTATAGATTTCGACACTACAATTAAAAACAATTTTGTTGACACACAAAAAATGAGATTCAAAGTTTAAACTGTCATCGCTAACTATAATATAAGTTGATACAACCGGCCCTTTGTTATAAATAGGCAGATAAACTACTTGTGTAATTTCTTTTTCAGTCACAAAGTTCCCAATAGCGAAATAACAACTGACTATGAATGTGAAATTTACGCGTGTATTCAAACATACTTAATTTGAGAATTAAATTTTCATACCTTATATGCATGCATACAGGTATATAACTTCCGATGTTTCGATTATTTCTAAATATGTCATAAGTTGTTGAATTTTGAGTTTTAATTTTACCACCATTGTAAATTGAATATGAGTGTTATGTACATAAGTGTTTATTTGATTTATTGTTAAATTGCAATTAAAATATGTATATTGGGCGACATAGAACTTCTTGATTTGCGGATCTTTGCATGTGCGAGGCGTCGCGTGCAGCCACGTGCTCGGATCGCTCGATTGCCATCGATCTGTGGATATGAAATTAACGTCACATTCACGGCAATCCGCCTGAGCTCATTGCCAGGTGTTTTATTATAATTGTGAGAATTTTTAACCACTGTAATGACTAATGCCTTAAATCAAAGTACAGTAAAACCCCAATAATTCGAAATTTGTCATAAACCAAATTTTTTAGAATACACAAGTCCCAAAATGTGAAATTCATGGTTAATTAACCCCGAGTAGTAATTCATAAACCTTGAGTAAAACCTCGTTAATTCGAAATTCAAGGGATCCGAAAAATAAATTTCCAATTATAGGGGCCCCCGTTAACCCGATCAGTGCCACTGCCGCGTAAACGCGCGAAACTTTGCATGTCCCGTCAGGCCAGTGCCGCGTTACCGCGCGGGAATTTTTCGATGTAAATGCGCACAACAACAAACGATTTTTAACACGTCACCAATTTTAAATCGTACTGGCATCTATAGACAACGATCCTAAGCAGTTACCATATTTTTAAAACCAGCAAATCTCGTAAAATTAGTGATTTATGAAAGTGTTCCATCTGACAGTTCTCAGAGTTCGCTAGGGTCGCCGCTTGCAAAGTTTTTTGGCTGAGAAACGGGGAATCCTGCAATACTTCAATTTAAAAATGCGCGTTTGGCTTGATTTTGTTCCCAATTATTGACAATATTCGCCGGTTTTTTCGCCATTTTCGTATTTTTAATGCAATTTGAGTGAATATAACAATCTTGTGCGTCTATAAAATTATTTTTTTATCTTTATTTTAGCGAGATTCAACTGAATTTTTTGTTTCTCTGTTTTTCCGTACTTCAGTTTGATTTTGTTCACGATTATTTAAAATATCAGTGGGTTTATTTCGCCGTATTCCTGTATATAGTGCAATGTGAGTGAGTATATCTATCTAGTGTGTCTATGAAATTAATTTTTTCTTTGTACACGTTGTGTTCAAATTATTGTGTTAATTTTTTGTTATAATACATGCGGCAACGGACTTATTTATTTATTGCAAACGCCGTGCGCGTGTGACGGCAACTCGTAGCACAAGACGCGTCGGCTCGCGGCGAGCAGGTACAAACCTCGCTCGCATCGAGCCACGCGGCGCAGCGCCCGCGATCTATATACACCACATTTTTATCTTTTTTCGCGAGATTCGCGTAAATTTTTTGTTTCTCTGTTTTTTTATAAAACATTTTTTATATTTCTTTTTGTGACATTACAATGGCTGACATATGATGATGATGAGATTGTTGGACAAACCGCCGAATCTGATGAGAGTGATGTGGAATTCGAATTGCCAGAGTTTTTTGAGCCGGATGAAAATGAAAATAATGTGCCTGACGAAATAGAAAATATTGCCTCTACTAGTGACGTCGATAGTACCTAGACCACTATTGGGATAGCAATCCTTTCGTGCCTCAAAGGACAATTTTGATTCATGTATTGATTCATTTGTTTTTTATAAAACATTTTTTATATTTCTTTTTGTGACATTACAATGGCTGACATATGATGATGATGAGATTGTTGGACTCTGTTTTTTATAAAACATTTTTTATATTTCTTTTTGTGACATTACAATGGCTGACATATGATGATGATGAGATTGTTGGACAAACCGCCGAATCTGATGAGTGATGTGGAATTCGAATTGCCAGAGTTTTTTGAGCCGGATGAAAATGAAAATAATGTGCCTGACGAAATAGAAAATATTGCCTCTACTAGTGACGTCGATAGTACCTAGACCACTATTGGGATAGCAATCCTTTCGTGCCTCAAAGGACAATTTTGATTCATGTTTTGATTCATTCAATGCTATGAGTTGAACCGTATTTTGAAATATACCACACGCAGGAAGAATTCACTACATAATAGTAAGATATTAAAGGTGTAACATTAAAAAACAGGTAAAAAAAAAACAAAAAAAGTGAAATTGTGACAACCCTGTTGTATATTTTGCGGAATGAATTTATTTTGCTTTTGCTTCAAAAAACTCCGTCATAAATTCGAAAAACATAATTCTTTGGTAAGTTCTTACACTTTTTCATCATATTATGTCTATTTTTATTGTTTTTTATTTACTTTATTTTACGGAAAAATGTCTGGCCTATAGGTGTCCCCCATAGAAAATATGGCTGGCAGTTAAAAGGTTAATTCGAAATTTTAGGTACAAAAAGAATCGCGGTGCGATTGTGAAATTTGCCAAAAACAAAACTCTCAAAAAACCATTAGTTTTGTTAAATTTATTCTTATATTTAAAGAAATCACTTTGAAAACGCAATATTTATTATGTTAATGCAAAGATCGCGACATTTTGAGATATTTGGTGTTCTCACTCACGAAATAATCTTTTTTCCATTTCCGTCACGTCTGGATGATGGCCATATTCAAAATGTTTAGTTATATTTGAATTTATGGAACGCTTCTTCAAACTTCACAGGAGTTTAATTTTTGATTCCGCCTTTTTTTCGGCTCAAACCAACAATAAATACATGAAACAATAAGATAAATCATTAATAACATCTTACAAAGAAAATTAATCATTTTAATAACACAAACACAGTTATTAGGGAAAAAATCAAACTAAAGACAAATTTAAAAACATCAAAAACAATTTAAAATGCGTTTAGGTATGAGAATTAGCGCAAACGCCGCCCGCCGCAAACTTAACTATCCGCACATATCAAGGCAGCCAACTGAAGAAAGCTTACACAGGATTCCCCAATTTTAGGGATCACGACACAATATGTATAGAAAAGGGGCATTCCATAAGATACCGTGAATTTATTGCGAAATACGCCAAGAATCGTAAAATTCACGAAAAAGCCATTTATTTTGTGAAAAATGTCTGTTTTTCATATTTCAAGAAATCATTTCGAAAACGCAATGTTTATTTCGCTAAAACAAAGATCGCGACAAAGATTTCAAAGTACCCGATATTGACATATTTGTTGTTCTCACTTGTGGAAAAATTACGCAAACTAAAATGTATTGATTTATGGCGCAAGGGGCTAAAAAATATTTGGAATTACGAATTACCGGGGTTTTCGAATTATCGGGGCTAATTTACTATGAAATTCACATTTTGGGACTTGCAAGTTTTAAAAATTTTGATTTGTGGCGAATTTCGAATTATCGGGGTTCGAATTAACGGGGTTTTACCGTAATTCGTAATTCTAAATAATTTTTATATTCTTACTCCATACTCCATAATCCTTATCCATACATTTTAAATCACGCACTTCGATTTTTTTTAACAAGTTTTAAAAAATTTATGATGCCTGTAGCTTTTTGATCACGCGAATCTGTGTGGGGTGTCTTATGCATTTCACAGTACTTTGTGGAATCCACTTCATCTGTACATATTAATCCTGTGCACGCGGATAGTTTCATTTTGCGCCAATTCCTCATACTGGAATGCGTTTATAATTGTTTTTCACTTTTTTAAATTCCTCTTAGTTTTATTTATTTTTCTAATAACTCTATTTGCAGGGTTCGAAAAAATCCGATTTTCATAGAAAAATCAAAAAATCGGATTTTTTGATATATATCCGATATATATAAAAAATTGGATATATATCCAAACTTTTTTTCTCTTTTTTTGCACACGTCGATTGATACAAACTCGAAATAATTAGGAAATTTATTTTTTATTTTGTTCATGAATTAGTATTATTATTATTTATTGAATAAATAAATTGCGTAATGAAAAAATCTAATACATGCAATTATTATATATAAGTTATAAAAGTTGCTCTTTCTAATGTAGGGTTATGGGTGTTTGTTTCTTTGTGTGAAATATAAAATGGATTATAAGAAACAAATTAAAAAAAAAACAATCGTAACACTTTTTAAAATATAACTAGCGCCATCTAGTAACGACTGCAGATATAAAAAAATAACTTGTAGCTTTTTTTGGATATATATCAAAAATAAAAATCAATCCATAAATATCGCGATATATATCGTGATATATATCATGATATATATCTGTGAACCCTGTGTGTTTGTGTTGTAAAAATGTTTAATTTTCTGTAGAAAAAGTTATTACTGACTTTTCTTATTATTTCACATTAATGGCCGATTGTATTTCAAGTAACTGTGCTGTGTTGGTCTGAATCAGAGAAAAGGGGCAGAATCGAAAGTTAAAATTGAGTTAAGATTGAAGAAGATTTCCATAAATTCAAAGATAACTTAAACATTTTCGGTGACAGCCATCCAAATGTAATGAAATTGAAAAAAGGATTAGATGTAAATATTGCGTTTTCAAAATGATTTCTTGAAATATGCAAAAATGCATACGATTTTCGGTGAATTTCGCAATTGTATCGTGATATTTTTAATTTCCTTGTATTTACAATCAGCGGGATTCCATATAATTCATTTTTTTTCCGGGTCCCTTGAATTTCGAATTAGCGAGGTTCGACTGTACTATGAAACATGTACAATTAATTTTTTTTAAATAATTTAAGGCGTTTCACAATAAGATTTTTGTGGTTCATTGTCGACATTCAGAGACAGTCTCACTTGTCACATTTTCTGGAGCGGTGCTCGCTTCATATGCGTTGAACTGAATTTTGACTGATGGGCTTAATGTGATGAATCCGTTATTGCAAATATTTTTATATTAATTTGGTGTTAACAATTTGTGTTCAGAGCTTGCGTACCTAAATGAATAATGGAATCTCAATTATATAAATTGGTGAATGAACTTTTACGATAGGAAGCGCCCCCTGGAGTGCGGAGGAAGACTTGCATGTTGCGTAAGATGTAAAATAACGTTTTGTTATAGTTTAAATATTGTACCTTTTGAAATGTAATAAATAAAATCATTACTTGTAATCGCTTTTTATTTATAATTTAAAAAGTAGACAACCTTTTAGTTTGTGTGCTGGAAAAGGTGGGAATGTTTTATTTTAATTTAATATTTAACATACATGCTCGCTGCTCCCCATATATGTAATACTTCAATATTGCTTGCAGGGTGCAGAAATATATGCTTGTCTCATCCACACCGGTGTCACTTTGAGTCTTTTGCGCATGTCTGAGAAAAAGCGCCAATTTATATCCAATCAGCGCCGCCACATGGGATAAATAGGTCACAACGCTTGCGCACAACAGGTCGAGTGACGGCAATGAGATAAAAGTAGTATTTTCTGCCCCGCTTAGTCAGTGACACCTCCCCTTATGGGCATTAGCAATGTGGGGGTTGGTGTGATTGAATCGACCCTTCGTGTAAGGTCGAGAAGCTACCCTCTACAATGCTGCTTCTTATTGTTATATGGGTCACCACTCCGTATGTTATAGAGTTTGGAGTTCTCTTTTGCTGCTGATGATGATGATGAAAGTCGCGGTAAGTTTTACAGAATTTATTTGTAGATAAAAAGGTTACAAGTTACGAGAGGTTACAAGTACAAAATATAGCAGAGTATAAAGACACAGTTAGGAAGCTAGTCGGCTAGGGCTTCCGCCCAATCTAGAGATCACTTGAGGAGTGAGATGGTGTGAATTGTCAGATGGCCTTCTTACACTGAATTTGCACAAGGGAAATGCGAATTCCCGTTTCCTCGTGTCCGGAGTTGTGCTGATACGGCGGAGTGCCGTGCGCTCTGTTTTGACTCGTGACCGGTTTCCACTGTGCGCGGCTGTTGTACCTCTGCTGCATCGGCCTATTCACCTGATGTGTCCGCCAATCATGTGTGACCGACTCCTGTCGAGCAAGTGCGGCGTCGATGGTTATTTTATGGTAGTGTGGGTACATACTACGGCAATATAGGAGTATTACATATACGCTGCTTCCCCTTGGGAGCAAATGTAGCCTGGTGACAGATTCACTAAGTAAAGAAGAACAATATAAGAAAAGCAATTATAATATCGAGGGTAAAAAGCAAAAAGGGGGTTCGAAAATTACAGGAGATCAAAAGAATATTCTGTCAATCTGGTTTTGTCAATGTTTCTTTTATTATTAAACGATTTCCATATTTGTTTATCCAAAACACATGGAAATTGTCTAATAATAAAATAAATATTGACAGAACTTCCCTTTGCTCTCCTATAAAGTTTGAAGTACATAATGGTTCTTGATTTGACATATACAACTTTCAAAATTTGATAATGTGTGGATTTTCTTACGACGGAATTGGTGAACATTGCATTGTGTAGAGGATCATAGGTTGCAAGCCCTGAGCCATCGTATAAGAGACTTCCATCCACTTTTCTCATATATAAAATAGCTTCGTCTCTGTAAGACTTCTATAATTTATCCTTAATTAATATTGTATAAAATGATTTATATCAAAGGTGTAGGAGAATCCTGCTTCGGAAAACCTTTTCAGAGATATGGAACAGATCGATGCCCAAAGCAATATTGTTCAGCATAGCGGTAGCTCTTTCAACAGGCATAACCGTCGGAAGGTTGATATTACAAGATCAACCTTCCGAATATACATATTGGAATGGGAAATAATCTGAATTTAGAGAAGTTTGTAACCTTTTTGTACATTTTGATTTTTTGCGTTTCTTTTTTCACTTTTTTCAAACTATTTTTTACAGTTTTCTCTACAAGTACAAAAATATAAAATATTTTATGCGCACCACTTTTGCTTCATTACTTTCTTACTGTGTTTTCATTTATTTATATAAATACCTACAACGAAATTAATAATTTCTTTCCGTCCTCGACTTATGAAAGGACTTATGAAACGATTTTCGTATGAAAATTTAGTAGATTTGAGATATTTTTTTCTTCTTCTCTCCTTTATGCTCATTTGAGTGAAATTTGGTTCTTTTTGCATGTCAGTTTTCAAAATTTTGAGATTCGAATCGGTGAAAAAATAGATAATCACGTAGTTATAATTATAATTAAATGATTATAATTATAACTAATTTATAATTTTTTTTCTATTTTTTTTTGATTTTTCAAAATTTTACCCTCATTAAAATAAAAGTGATAAGGTAAAATGATCGCATTCAATTGAAAAACCATTTTGAATAATTAATAATTGTATTTGAAATATTTTCAAAATGAATAACAGTCAATATTGACACTATGTTATCAAAATAATCACTTAACATACATTGTATATTAAAATATGTCTGATTGAAAAATTTCAACATTTACAACTATGAAAATAAATTCAACCAATTAATTATGTATTTACAATTCTTTTATAATACACTAATTAGTAATTTTTACATGTTTTATTTTATTTTTATTATCTTATATGGAAAATATATGCACATGGATGTAAACAGCAAAATACAGTTTTTTTTATTTTATTCATGTAGTTAAATAAAAATAAATACATATACAGTAAAACTGCGTTAATTTGAACCCTGATAATTCATAATTCAAAATAATATTTAGCCCCTTGTGCCATAAATATATGTATATATATATATATTTAAGTCACATAATTCGAAATTCGATAAAATTGAAAAAATATTTCGATTTTTTTTACAAGTGAGTAGGTACAACAAATATGTCAATATCGCGTATTCTAGTAAGAGAAATGTTGCGATCTTTGTATAAGCATAAATAATGCGTTTTCAAAATGATTTCTTGAAATGTTCAAAAATACAGACTTTTTCACGAATTTTGCAATCAAATTGCAATTCAAATACCTTGAATTTCGAATGAACGGAGTTTCGCATAATTCAAATTGTTTTTTGGGCCTCTTGACTTTTGAATTAACGAGGTTCTACTCTACCTAGATAATTCCGCTTAATCGAAAAACTGGGCCCAGAACAAGGGTTACACAATAATTATTTACGGCCTTAATCAAACTACTTAACTATGACACCGTTTTCCAGAGTAGGCAGAGAGGATAGAGTGCCACACTCTTCTGCCCTGGCGCACCACTTTTGCTTCATTACTTTCTTACTGTGTTTTCATTTATTTATATAAATACCTACAACGAAATTAATAATTTCTTTCCGTCCTCGAATCATTTGCAAATTGACTGAGGGAGGCTTAAAGGATTCACCATACAGTCAGCATCTTCTGACTTTTCATTGACTTCTAGCTTTTCATTATCAACTCACAGATTTTGCGACAAAGGAATCTTTCAGCTACCAGAAAGATGGCAAATTTCATGATTGATAAAACATGCTGCAGAATTTATAAATAGATATTAAATAATTTTAAAAATTCTATAAAAACACAACACTTATTATGTTTGAATTTCAACTTTACATTAGTTAGTTACACATTACACATAACAACAAAAAAAAAATATTCCAAAATCAATCTAAAATGTAAACATGTAACCTATTTTTTACATTGACATACATTACGATATTAATGAATGTATGATATCTGTCAATCCCAAAGAACTATGACTTCTAATTGCTGAAATTCTTCTAAATTTGCTTCAGTTTTTCACAACGTGCCAATTAAAATTTAACTTTCACAGCAAAAAAAATTATAGTGAAATCATAGTTTCGTTAGTTTCATTAGCGTCATTTTGGCCGCAAGGTAAGGCTATGAAAACAACGCCATCTATATCCATCATAATATAGTGTCTTGGTAATAGTGGTAATGAACATTTTTTACATTAGTTTTCATAGAGAATTATGTACATATTTAGATACCTTTATTATATTACATCACATAGCAGTAATATGTAACTAAGAAAATTTAAAGATAGTCGCTAATAATATTGTTCTTTGTTATATTAGATAGTAAAAATTTAAAAATATACATATTTGGTCTATTAATTATTAAAAATGGTAGGAATGAAATGAAAGCTGATCTGTCAATCTATCTAGGTATGTTACTTGATTATTTTTTTCTTTTCGTTATCCAGGTTAGTCTAGACTTTATTGTTTTTGCATTCCAGAACAATCTAAGAGTGTCACCGCACATTGAAAAACTTTTTAAATAGTATATTGTTTGGTTATTAAGGAAATAATTGTAATAAAATAAAAGTATTTGGTAAAAATATAAAAATAGTGTAAGATAATAAATCATCACCTGTTAATTTTTATTTAGTCTTGGGAAAAAAGATTTTAATAATTTATTTATTGAATTGGGTAAACTTGTATTCAAGAATAAATTAATCACAACCAGACATAAGCGTTTAGATTGCGTGTGGTTTTGAAGACAGCTAGTAATAATGAATACGTTCAGTTGCTTTCAAAATATATACATATTATTGGGAATTTATGATATTTAGACAGCAATTGATCACAACAATATATGTATCAATATAGATTTGGTTGGAATGAATTTATTAAATCAAATATAATTGATGAAATCCTTATTACCGAAATTAGAGATTACTCGAACATGAAATAATTTAAGCCCGAATTTCAGTGTTTGCAAATATTCTACAGTAGATTTCAATACACATTGAATTGAATTAGAAATATGACTACATAATCTAAATGACATCAGTTTGATATACATAAAGTAGGTATTCTAACATAGTCACAACGAATCAGTTAGACTTGGAATGTAAAAAAATTGGAACACTGCTGGTTTAACTTGTTAACCAATCGTCAATGCTAACCGTCGAGGCCTATTTGCCGTTCGGACAAATATCAATTTAGCTGTGTTATATTTGACAGTGGTAACAGTGACATGGTTTATTTGACAATGCAAGTTAGGTTAGGTTGTAAGTATTAAAGTATATAAGTATATAAGTATTATATTATAAAGTATATAAGTATTAAAAAAGTATTATAAGTTTTATACATTTTTATTAAAGAAAAATGATTTTTTTTTACATAATTATTAACATATTAAATAATCACCCAAAACTTGTATGACATAGGTTCGCCATCACTGTCTTAAAACATTTATTGTTTTGAATGAATAGTACACTAATGGATGCTGCGAAGCACATTTTAATAAATATCTCTTAAAATTACATGCAAAATTATTATAAATAAAAACTAACCCATAAAAAACAAGTTTTTACAATACTCCCTTTCTCATTTTCGGGTTTCATGTCTGCCAGATGCGTCGGAGTATTTTCATACAACTTACTAAGTTGTATGAAAAACTAAAAATTTGAAAAATCCAAAATAATATTATAATTATTAATTTTTTTTAACGAAAATTGAAAGATCTTCTTGATCGTCGCCACAAGTCTGCTTGCAAAGTTTCAGCTCGATTGGATGACGGGGAAAGGGTTAAAAATCGATTCAAAGTTTTTTCGTCAGACAAGCAAGCATTCAGACGCCACGAGTTAAAAGAAAGGGAGTAAAAAATAACACATCTACATTTAAGCATCAGAGTCATGTAGATATGAATATTGTTACGAATGAAAATTTTCACATTCCAATTGTATCATAATTCACAGCATATCTCCAATTTAGTACAAGTAAGAAACATTAATAATACATTATTTCAAAATAAAAATGTACTGGTAGCTTTTGGTATAATTCCGTTCCTTAAAGAATCAAGCCATGTATTCATTAGGGGACAAATTGTCCCTCAACAGCACGCGCGGCATAGAGTCTACGTGACGTTGCAACGTGGTGCACTGTTCCGCGACGTCGCGCACAACATACCGCGGCATTTCTACGTGCCGTGGCAACGTTGCCATGCGCACGGTACCCGAGCGAGCTCACTGCAACATTACGCGGAGCGTCAGTACCACGTGGTATGTTTACAAGTGAATACGCATGCGCTGTATCTGTCAAGATAACAATGTGGGGAAACGAAATTGTTCTTGAACTCATCGAGCTGTATCGATCGAAGATCGCATAGAATGTCCGTCCTTCTTTCTCTTTGCAGTAAATAATTTCGCATTCTACTCTTTTTTCTCCTCTTACGTTTCGATAAACTCATTAACATAAACAGATACGCAGTTATCATCATAACCTCATAGGGCGGCATTTCCGTGACGTGTGGAAAACAATAATTATTTGCAAAAAGGACCTTGTTTTTAATAATATTCAATTTACTACAGTAAAACCTCGTTAATTTGAAATTGCGACCCAAAAACACATTTCGAATTGCGCGGAATCCCGTTTTCGCCAAATGAGATACTTCAGCTGCCATCATAACCTCATCGGATGACATTTCCGCGACAAGATATGCGAGTCCAGGTGTGTACACGTCAAATGACCGCGTCATTGTCCCCGAAACATGAGTAGATGTTGATGCGACATGCCGAGCGGAATGTTTCGCGATTTGTCCCCTAGTGAATACATGGCTTCAGTGTAAAATGAATCTTATCATAATGGGAGGTCGACCTCTTTCTTTTTAAGAAAGACAATGAAATTAGTATGTGTAAGCAGTGCTTACGATGCACATTGTTTAATTGTGTTGGTGTTTACAGGTATAAACACCAACACAACGAAACAATGTGCCTCGTACGCACGGCTTACATATATTAATTTGATTGTCTTTCTTAAATGGAAAGAAGTCTACAGAGTAAGGTTCCAAACCATTACAAAATATGCATATGAAGTATTACAGGTGTCTCTTAGCTATTAGAAAAATGTTTAGGGACTCTTTTACTTATTTTACTTGATTTAATTATTCAGTTTTGAATAGAAAATACTCTTTGCATTCTGGGTGAAATGACAACAGTTACGGAGATAAGCAACATCAAAATCTGCATTTTTTTCAATATTTCTGACTTATCTTTTGTAAAATCTTAGACTATCACGAATCTAATTTTTATAGAACAATAAAAATTGATTCGTTTTTATACAAGTCAAATAAAATGACAAAAATATCACAATTTTTTTTTCTAACTTCTGCAATGTTTTAATCATTTCATTTGACTTGTATGAAAATTATTATTTTATATTTATTATAAGTTAATTTCATGACACTCCAATGTTTTACAGAAGATGATCAGAAATATTTAAAAAAGATGCAAAATTTGGTGTCGCTTAGTTCCTTAACAGTTGATATTTCAATATTAAGAATTCAAGATTCATTTCAAATCCATCACACAGAGTTCATCAGTAAAGGGGTTAATTCAAAGAATTCTTCTTAGAATGGCCTTTAGATATTTTTCTTCAGAAAAATATACATTATTGTGAATCTTCTTTGTATAAATGGAACCATATTAAATCAAAGGCAACTGATAATAGATTTATAGGTCGCTTATATGAATTAGGTTACGACAGAAAAAATGAGCAAAACTGCATGTTTTTCTTTATTTATCAATGGATATATTTATTTGTAATGACAAATACAAATTTAGGTACGGTAGCACCCTTCGTAAACGCGTGAGACTGTCCCTGAACTCCCGAGACTTTGGCTACTTTGCCTTGTGCCTCCGAGCTCTCTGGTGAATGAATATTGCATGGCAGAACAGCCCAGAAAACTTTACACAGAAGATTCTGAACAGACATGAAAATCTGATAACTTTTTTAATTATCTTAAGTCTACTCGTACACCCAAATATATTTCATCAGTCATTTTGACTTGTTACATAGGACATCTATTGGCAAGTGCTAAATATAATAATTTTTAAATCACACACTTTTATATACATAAGTATTACTATTTAAAATCGACACGATTCGGGGCAGTAGAGAAAAAAATAACCGGGATAATCTCCGCAAAAAAGAGATAATTACAACCACACGACTTCAAATTCGAAAAAATATTATCGCATACAGCTGTACGGCATGGAAAGGCAATATAGATAAAAAAACTAATCCATAAAAACCAAGTTTTTATTATACTCTCCTTTCTCATTTACTATTTGAAACAGGTTTCGCGCCTACCCCACGCGTCGGGCTACTTTGGGTCGATGCTACGAAAGGGAATAATAAAAAAATTCGAAAAATTCAAAATTACACAATAATTATCATAAAAAAATTTAAATGAAAATTTGTTTTTATCGTCGCCACGAGTCTGCCTGCAAAGTTTCTACTCGATTGGATCATGGGAAAAGGGTTAAAAATCGATCCAAAGTTTTTTCGGCAGACAAGCCGATAAGCAGACGCTACGAGTTAAAAGAAAGGGAGTAAATACAATATTTTTATGTTTGCACAAGGTCATTAAGTGAAAAATAAATTTCAAATCTTTCAAACAGGGCATTCACTTGTTGCACCATAACACTGATACAAAATTTACATACGACTCCATTTTTTTAAAATGGTTTTAAAAAATACACATAATTGTACGGCATGAAAATACAATATTGTTCATATAAAACAAGAGCATAAAGAATAAAATAATTTCAAAATACACCACTTAGTTGCATATTTACATTAACAATTAGACTCATGGCGCACTCCGCCACTTGTGTCAAAATAAATACGCAATTGACTGGGATTCCCGAAATACCTCAATGAATATATAGTTGGTGGAAATATAAAATATGTAGTATGTAGATAGAAAGAGTTGATAAAAATACTTTCATATTTCATATTTTCAAGAAAAAATCCCGTAAAAATGTCCCGGTTAACCCACAACCCGGTTTATACGACCCCGGATAGTCGGGAGTCCACTGTACTTAATTTTTTTTAAGAACAGTACCGTATTTAGGCATAGATCAATATAATTATTGGTTTTATACATAGTTACTTATTATTAGAACTAAGGATATGGTATTTTTAGTAGTTAAGACATGGTCCCTTGAATTTGTCACATGGTACCTAAATATCACCTATTACGGAGTTGGTAAAATATACATTCATATCTTATCAGAAGCATGGATTATTACACACAGAGTGGCGAACACTGAGTAGAGATGAGCGGTTGTTACACGTAAATTACGAATCTGAGGCATGACACATAGTTATTTTGAGTGGGATGATGTAATTAATGCTTATCAACCTTTGCTGACAAATCTCTGCAAAGAGAGTTTAAAGTGTCATCCGTATAGGTACATGCATCCCATGTGAGATAGACTCTTCTTCCTGGGAGTTTTCAATACACATTACAAGCTACCCTTCTCTTGATTCCCTTTGATTCTGCTTGATTAGGCTTGTATTAGAGTGAATGAATTTTTCATAATCGATTTAAGTTACTGTAACGATAATTCAACTTTTAGCAAAGAATAAGCCGGAAATATTAGAAAAAAAACGAGAGAGCCTTACAGTAGTTGCATATGATGTGTAACATTTGACATCTCACAATTAAAAATATCATTTGAGCAGCACTTATCAAAACTGTGTATATTTTTATTTTTAATTGTAGATCTCACAATTAAAAATATCAATTATTAAGCATTTGTTTAAATGAAAGAAAAGCATTTAGACAAGATTTAGAAAAGCTAATACCTAATATTTGTTAATTAGTAAATACAAGTAAAGAAAGTGTATGTGCATTTATTTATTATTGAATTTTGCCGCACTAGGTAGGTACCATATATCTACATATGCACTTTGTTTAGAAATGTGTTTGGTCAATTATATTTTTTTATTTATTTAGATGTTTATGTACCAGCATTCATATTGTATGAAAAGTTTGAATAAATATTTAAAAATATTCACATAAATTAGATACAATTTGAGAATGTAGATCATTAAGGGTAATTACCGTTTACATTAACGTAAGAATTTATTATTTATTTATTGGATAGTTTCAAAGATATAAGCCAAAATATATCAACGTTACAACACCCACACGCTTGATACCAGCCTTACAACATATATGTATACAATGTTTGCTGTGATGGAACTTGCTGGACATTGATTTGTTTATAAACGATGATTTTTTGTCCATCGCGCGTGCTCCGCGCGCGCTCATTGGTTAAATGAAATTGCGCGCGTCTTATTTCCTGTTACGCATCTCAGTCGTTTTTCACAAAATCACTGCCACAGATTGCAAGAAAGCGAGAGGAAAAATGTTACACATCAAAAATGCTAACTTTGGTATTGCATATCTCCATAACTTTTGTGGTCATGGATGCTTGAACATTTTTGACCAAGCCAGGAATCCACATGTAAATTTTTTGCTACTAGATATGGGTCACTTGTATATGTGTGTATGCACTATTTCAGTTTTACTGGCTGTCTTATAAAGACGCACGGTTGCGCGATCAACCATTTGTCATATTTATATTGTTGTATTGTACCAGAATAAATATGTGAATTGACGCCGGTATTTCATCGTCAAAACTAGACAATCGCAGTAAGAAGTATAAACACCAAAGTTTCATCTTGTACTCGTGATTTTTAATTTGGCTTAAAATTAGTTATATTTGGTGTTAATATAGGTTTATTTTTTGTCTATCTCTTGATTCAGCCATGCTCGTTTTTTATCTACCTGACTATCATTTTATCTATCATTTGCTTCATACGAATAAACATATGACAAACCTACAATTATTTCACACTGGAATTCATTGCATAACAGGTTTTAAACAAAAATCAATCTTACCGTACATTTCCACAGTGGGTGAAATCTGCTGTGGCACACTAGTGCCGTAAGGAATTAGTATACACTAAATTATTTATTAAAAACATTGTCTTATGGTTTTATACGTAGAGAAAAAAGATCTAACCCATACCTATATTCTGGAGATACACACCTTTATTGATTGGCGTCCTCAAAAGTCATCCCTTATTTGCCAGTTTTTGCACATAATTTAACACAACAGACGTGTCAGTTCCTGGAATAATTGTCTTTTGCAATCCAGGTTTAGGTTTATACATAATGATTTAACACAAGTATTTAGTTTAATTATCAAACGATGGCAGTAGTGAGCATTTTAAGTGACCAATCTCTTTGGTGTCATCAATTTCGCACATAGTGCGACATGAGCATGTAGTCAGTAGGTCAGTGGTTCTGCCAAGCATTTGTCAAGTTGGCCAGCGACGGACGAGGCCTCTGCGCCACCGTGACGTGAGCATCCAGGCCATCGGACACCCGCGAGAGCCTCCTGGCCCATGATCCTCCGCCCCCGCCTCCTGAAAATACAAATATTAGATATTCTAGGTTATATTCAGGGTTACTTCCAGGTTAAATCTAAATTCTACTTTGTAATTAATCATGTTCTTCCATTCCCTTCAGCTGACAGTAATTCGTAATTCCGAATTTCAAAATACGAATTACGAATAACGAATTACGAATAACGAATTACGAATTACGAATTACGAATAACGAATTACGAATTACGAAATACGAATTTTGTAATTTAAAATTTGTCTTTGTAATATTTGTCTTTATTTTTGTTCTTCAGAGATTCTTTTAATTTGTACCTGTTGATTATTTTACTAACGTTACTCAGCACGCTAGTCACAAACTGATTATTTTAATAAGAATAACACCATAATTATGGTATTTAATTATAATAGTTTGAATAATTCCAAATAACAAAAAAATTTAGAAAAATCATTTGATTCGATTTTCATGTGCTTTTATATTAATCCATAAAATCCGTAAAATCCGGATTGTAGCAAAATCCGTTCCTAAAAATCCGGATTTTAAAACAAAACGGATTTGCATTCCCTACCTGGCACCGATTCGACTGACTCAAAAATGGAAATGGACTCAAAAAAAATTACTGCAACTTTGGTGTACCTGCGGCAGGCTGTCGTATGTGGTTGATGACTCTTTCGTAGTCCGTGTCCCGGTCTTTGCTGAGCCCATGCTCGTATTTGGCTTCCTTGGCCAGCAGCGCTTCTCTCTGTCTCTGCGTCTTCAGCTCCACGGGCGTGCTGGGGATGGCGTAGCGCATCATGCTTGTTAGTCCGAAAACTACGTGCTATACAGGAAAGAGACACATTCAATAGATACACAGTTTTAAAATAATTTATTAAATTTATATTGAAGATTATGTTTAGTAAAAAGAAACCAATATTTAAAGAATACAAAGAATGCATCCATATCGGATATACATATTTGGGAATATTAGAAGCAATATTAACCTTTCCCATACCGTGCTGAAATAAAAACAAGCATCTCGGTGACGTAAACTAAGTGTACACTATTGCAACTGTTAGATCTCGGTGATGTAAACTCAGTGTACACTGTTGCGACTGTTAGATCAGATAAACAGGAATGTTTTACATTATTCATCAATACTATAATAGTTGATATGTAAATAAATGAATGTATGTTCTTCCATACCTACTTTCCTATTAAAAATATAATTTCGTCTCTGTGAGACATCTATAATATATCTTGATATTTTATTATCCTTTGTTTCTTGCATGTATTAATTTTACTATAATAATAATAATAAATGTACTATTATCACCGATTAGATCCGATGCAGATCTTAAAGTGACTTTACCAAATAGAAAAAATAAATTTGCAAATAATTTGATTTAGTAAAGATGGAAGATGGTCTCGTTAGAAGCCTCAACAACCGTCAAGCTTGCATGCGAAGATGTATGAATGCGGATGAGGTGTGTGACAGGACAGAAGAGTGTGACGTTTTATTCTCTGCATAAGCCCACGGAGTAACAGCGTGATGGTATGTAAATAAGTAAGAAAGTAAAAGCAAATTCATTTACCTAAACAAACAGGCTTGCTAATATAACAGGTTTTGCACACATATTTTCCTGATAATGTCATTAAAAATAAGATTATAATGTGAAAAAAATTTGTTAAAATTGTTGTCATTTTTTAATTTTATCTATTTATTTTCTTTACATTGTACCTAGTATTTCTAGTCCCACAAAACGTGTTAATAGACTTTTGTCTGTAGGTTCATTTACACAATTTAATGTAACACTATTACTAAATAGTAATAAATGATAATCATTTTATAAACAGAGGAGATATAAAAAATAAAAACAATTTAAAGTACAAAAGCAAAGAAAAGAAATTTTAAGTAACTTAAGAGAGAAAAAAAGACAATTTTATGCATTTATATAAATAATAATACACATCACTAATTATTCATTGACATTATCATAATAATGCACTTCACATCATTTCAATATTTCATATATAACTCATGTCGTTTACTAATGACCACTTTTTAAGTTCTGCCACTAATTTTGGAGTGTTTAGGCCTGTGCCAATACCAAACCAATAAATGCAGATTTATCAGAGCTGATCTGAACAGAGCTTTACATTAAACAAACAAACCTCAAATACGACCACGAAGGCCAATCTAGCGGCAAACACGTGCCAGTAGTGAGGCGAGAGGCCGTAGGCATCAGAGGGGTGGTCGGGCTCGTTGCGGTACCCGCGGTAAAAGCACATGGGCGGGTCTCCCTCACCCTCCAGGCCCCACTCTGAGCGGTAGTCAGATGTATTGAACACTGTAAGACAGACATTATTTATCACTTACAGCAATGGCCAGCATTTCATCCCTATAAGTTGGTGATGCAACAAATATGAATATTTGTATTCGCCGAATATCATTACGAATATTAAAAAAAACATTTATAACTGAACGCAACGCAAATTACGGTTAGGCTGTGCACCGTGTATCCGAACACACCTTCGCACTCTATTATCGGGGATTCCCCTAACATTGAATGAATGGATTTGTTGAGTTCTCAAGTTGTTATTTCATCTAGTTTCGTTGGGTTATTAATAAGGTTAGGTGCTCATTTCATGTAGTTTTTGTTTTGTAATACGTATTTTTCTTTCCATTTTATTTCCGCTGTGTGTAAAAGTGTTAACTCTTGTAAAATAATTTCAAATTAAATCCAATAACATGACCTCTCGTAAGCGTGAAAAAAGTGATATTTATTTTCGACCGCTGGGAATGTACAAACTATAAAAGAAATGTGCATTTTGAATAAAATTTCCATGTGGTAAATTTTAATTATTAAATCATTTTATATAAGCACAAAAGTATTATCTAAGTTATTGCTCTAAAAAAATTGCATTGTCTAGAATAAACATTCTGGTGAAAATTAATGATAAAAACCCACATTTTCGTAAAAAAAAAACGCCGAAATATGCATTTGCAATGAATGTCCAGTCTTAACTAAATGATCAACATGACTACTAACCAGAAAGTGAATGTTTTATGTATCCTTCCAATGGTGGTCTCCCGGGAGTGGCGTATCCCACTTTGTACACCATCCTGGGAATCCAATCACTTGTGTATGCTATGACGAAAGCCTGGAATATTCAATCATTTGTATATTGAAGAATGCCAAATAATCAGTGTGACAGTGTACAAAACATAACATAAAAAATTTGTTCATTAAACAATTATAACATTTCGAATGCCATGAGCGAATCAACACACCAAGCCATAATTATGATAGCACGCATATTCGGATTTACATATACAGGTTTTAACATGATTTAATTGGCATATAAGGTGAGTTTGGGTAAGCACGACATATATTTTCTCAAATTATGTAAAATGAATGATTAAAATTTGTTCATCAAGTATTCTAATGAATTTTAAATAAAAGCAGTAGACCAGATAATTATTTTTCACATATACAGGGTGTCCCAGAGCTAGCAGCAGAAACTTGGTCGGTAGATTCCTGACTATGTTATGAGTCTAAAATGTTCAAGCAACCATGCCCTAATATCAATGGAGATATCCAATATCAAAGTTAGCATTTTTTTACTTCCGACTTATTTTTTGCAAAAAGATGAACTATCATTACACTAACTTATATCGATTAAGAAAAATTCATTTGCTTCAATACAACTTAAATAATATGATAAAAACCTTGTAAAAAATATATTTTTTGAATTTTTGCAAGGTTTTTATCATTTCATTCGACTTGTATTAAAGCGAATGAATTTCTCATAATCGACATAAGTTACTGTAACGATAGTTCAATTTTTTGCAAAAAATAATTAAGAAATATTGAAAAAAATGCAAATTTTGATATTGCATATCTCTATAACTATTGATATTAGGCCATGGTTGCTTGAACAATTTAGACTCATAACATAGTCTGTACAAAAGGCGCACTTCCCCCGTTTAGAAAAATATCGATTATGTTTTTGAATTTGAAATATTTACATAAAAATGAATAATTAATTAATTTATTTATTATTGTTAAAGAATATGTACTGACAAATTAGACAATTATGTTGCCACTTACTTGAATTTGAAATTCTGCACTGACAGTAACAACATATTTTTAACACTTTTTATAACACTCCGACTTCAAAAATTCATAGGCAATTTTCTTTACAGTGTGTAATGAAATCATTTTTCAATCTTAATGGTTTTTGTCGTCTTGTCTATGGATATAAGTAATGGGACATCGTTTTAATTTTTTTTATCTGTTTAGAGATATTATACACTTACCCCAACGCGGCACTTACCTGGACGCACCTTAATTGAAATTATTGTGCTATTTATAGACCATAGTTTCCATATTTTCATAGGTCAATATTCTTAAAGCTAACCCAAACCTATGTAGTGTCTCTTCACGTTAAATGATTTTGGTTATCAAAAATAGTCATGGTCAAACCATTATTTTAGCTGGTTACCAATGGTACCTACTGTTATTTGAGTTTTTGTATCTGATTGTATTAATGATAGGTAACTGATATAAAATGGTTATAATGAAATAGCAGTTACAAATCAGTTGATACAAATCTTAAGAAACGGTTAATGTGTCACTGGTTAAATTACCACTACTAGTCAAAAAGCTAAAAACAGTAGTGTCAATATTATTAAGTAAAATAAAACAAAAACATTAGCTTACATTGGAAACTACTGCTGCGTATGTGATTCCTCGTAAAATTCCATACCTGTGGAACCAATCAGAAAATTTTACAATAGAAATGATATCTTCACAATTTTTATAGAACTTGAAAATCAACTGCATTCGATATTTTAAAATTAAAATTAAATATATATTTATTTATGTGATATGGCTAAATGCATGAATGTTGTCAGGTTTTCACGGCAACTCGGAATCTTCTGGTTTGTGTCTTCTGGGGTACCATGCCGTGTTTTTACGACCTTTCTGGCCGATGTTTCGGATCCCATTGCAGATTGCAGGGTCCATCATTAGGGCTGATGTGTCGGCCAGAAAGTTCGTAAAAACACGGCATAATACCCCAGAAGACACAAACTAGAAGAAAATGCATGTGTGTTTGTGTGATTTATTTTTTGAGCTGTGAACATATACGAGTTTGTACCATAATAAATTAAAATAGATTTTTCAAAACAATTTTTACCACGCTCCAATGTCCTCCACTCTTTCTGCAAGAGGTCTTCTGGCTTGGGTCACCATCTTATAGGCGTCTAGTCTTATTTCTGCTATGTTGTTCAGCAGGGCAAACAGGGGAGCCAGTGGGAAGGCAGCCACGAATAGTGTGACAAAGCCGTACTGCAAAACTGGAAACAGCACAAAAAGAATTAATATAATATGCGTCAATAATTTTAGTCGTTTATTTGACATCAGCGCCAAATATAAATTTTCATAAGCTCGTGGTGAGCTGGGCACAGTCTTCCATCTGACATCAGGACACCGTGACATCCACATGTTAAAGTGTGCAGTACACATGTTAAAGACCTGGCATGATCAGATAAATTACATATTAGAGGACAGCCCTGCTAGGAAGCTTCAACAATCAAAGAGTGCATAAGTACCTACATGTATGAAACTAAATGAGACAATAGTTGTATTCTAGGACAGAATACATAGTGTGGCATCCTCTGTACCTACCACTCTCAGGGAAGGGGTGTGAAGGTAAGTAAGTATATGACGCGGTTGGAATTCATAATGGATAATATAATAATGTCACTCAAACGACACAAAACAATTACAACCTGCCAGCAGACGTCCACTATTCCAAGCGTCGTGGAAGATACAAAAGATACTTGCTGATGCAGTACTGCTCCAGGTTTCTACTAATATCAGGTTAATACTATGCTATGGCTGCATGGGTGTCTAGCCCAGATAGTGAACCATCTGACTGCAGACCTCGGCTGCCGCCGGGTAAACACACACACACAGCTAGACTTCAAGAGAGTTCTTTGTTCTCAAAACATATAAAAATAGCCGACGCCCTATACGGGCATGTCAGTCTCTCAACTACCCCCGGCGTAGGCCGGAGGCCCTGTTCAGTCGTGTCTTTATCATTGTCTTTATTATCGTAATTATGCATGACCTGTAATTATTTTATCAGTGAATAAATTAATCGAACATTCCACGACTTTGGAGAATTCCCGTTACATAACGGGCGGTGACCATAAAGCAACTTTCTCCTCATTCATCGATCACCACAAATTGGTAACTACCGACGCTCACCTTTACCCCCAAATGTTTATCGATTACTGCTTATCCTATAGTGGTTTATGAAGTTATTGGACAGTAGATAACATTAATGGTTATTGCATTATAAATCTTATCTAAGAGACCATGTAAACTGAGCTTTGACTTGTAAATAAATGTGTAATTGTTGTATAATTCATGTGTCTTCTTTCTCCACACCGTCTTTATCTGCATCTTATGTATATATGTATTGTGTCCGATTCTCGGATGAAAGAAGGGTAAGAAACTAGAAGGTGAATTCACACTATATACATATCAGTCTGGGGTACATATGCAGTCGAGAGTACTTACTCATTTCGAGGTACTCATCAAAAAGTGCCAATCTGCCAGGGTCCTGCAGATGATAGTCCTGCTCCCAGGCCTGGTGCTCTCTGTTGTGGTCCTTGGTGTTGGCGCGGTGGGTTCTCTGTCTCCACCAGTTCCATATCTTCCTGGGGACAAAACCGACAGACTGTAAATGAGGATTTGCATAATGTTGTATGCAAACAAAACAAAAGTTTACATTTTTTCAGTTCATCGAAACATTTGACAGTTACCCATGTCTCCCCACGTTTTACATTTAATGTTAATTTATAACCTAAATATTCATAAGAAATATTTATAAAAATTAGTTGCAAGTATTTGCCAATTACGGTGTTATTTAGAAAAATGTGATAAAATATTTTTTTTATGTTTTTATCATATTTAATATAACTAATTGTATTAAAATAAAAATAAATTCAGTTAAAATACATCAATTTTAAGCTATATAGACTACGTAATATGTGTGCAAAATTCGCGTCTGGCCGAAGGCGCTCTGTGATTGGCCCGGACTCGTTTAGGGGGGTATTGTTCTCCGTTTTGCATATTAACTGTTTCACTAGCGGGGCTAGATTCATTCTAGTTGAAGACGCCCATTGGACCACTTCTTCTGTGCTTTATTTCTCCACCTTCTTCTGACCCCTGCTTTCTACTTAGGACTTCTAATACTGTTTGGACTTGACTACTGCTTTGGATTTTGGCCTGGATTTTTTTTCGAACTTTTTTCGCATTTTAGCACGACACTGGACACGATTTGGACTGTTTTTCTTGTTTTTGCTCTTTGGACTGGAGCGAATTTCTACGCCTTAACTGTCGACCGGCGTTTTTACATTTTTACGTTTTTTAATTTTTTTTTTTCTTTTGGTCGTCGCACAGTTTTCGGTACGTACTACGAGATGAAGAACGGGGAACCGAAATTTTTTAATTTGTGTGTTCCTGTACGGAACAATAACATTAAAATGAAATTAAACATAAAATTCGAAGTACTGGCCATTGTATAGACTTTATTCTAAAGATAATTTTATGCCATTAGTCTTTACATAAGATAACGATAACACAAATTTCGAAATGAATTTGCACAATTTGCAAGCATTGTTATGGCGTTAGTGGCTAGCCAAATTGAGCACAAATCAGCCGTCGGCTGTCGAAGTGTTGCCAATTTGAAAAAAAAACTCCAAAAACACATTATATTTAAATACTCATAGCATAAATTTATATTTCCAATAAAGCCAATAACATAGCCTTTGCCACGTATTTGGTTTTATTTCATTTCAAAGTTCCTTAGCTCTTAAAAAGCACCCTGTATAACTAACTATATGTGGGGATTGGTGTGAATTAATCGACCCTTCGTGTAAGGTCGAGAAGCTACCCCCTACAATGCTGCTTCTTATTGTTGTATGAGTCACCACTCCGTATGTTATAGACTTCGGAGTTCTCTTTTGCTGCTGATGATGATGATGAAAGTAAATTCTGTAAACTTACCGCTATTTATGATGAAAGTAGCGGTAAGTTTTACAGAATTTACTTTCATCATCATCATCAGCAGCAAAAGAGAACTCCGAACTCTGTAACATACGGAGTGGTGACCCATACAACAATAAGAAGTAGCATTGTGGGGGATAGCTTCTCGACCTTACACGAAGGGTCGATTCACTCACACCAACCCCCACATATATGCTTAACCGCGTTTCTTATAAATACATATATAATTCATATGAATATTTCCTATTTCATACAGTAGTGTCTGTGGAATGGATGAAAGAGAGCGAACTACAGACGGAGCGAGAAAGAACACGCAAGGCCGGCTGGGTCGGCGTGAAAGGCAGACTGATTTGAAACACCGCGTAAGTAATACGGTCCGCGCGCCATAGTATCAATCTTACATTGTATAAAATTATCCCAATAAAAGCTGTTACTCACACCGAGTGGGTATTATTTGAACTCATCCACCGTAAGAAAACAAAGACATAACACATATTAAAGTTTACAATACCAACTGAGGTCATTGTTCTTCCCTAGTACAGAGATTAAACTGGAAACAATATTTAAAAAAAATAGCTTAGAAATCAAATCAACATAAATCAAAAATGATATCGAAAACTTTCCAAACAGTAGGATAAGAGCTGATATGCTGATCACCAACACCGGTGAATGTCCAGGGAACTTCGGATGAATCCAATTTGCTAATGTTGCTATGAACCAAATTATTATAAAATGGAAAAATATATAAACTAATTACTATAAATATGGACTAGTTACAAACCAAAATATCCGCTACATAGAACTATAACACGAATTACTGTGAACATAGACGCACATCGCGGGAGTTGGTTATATAGCTGCGCTCTAAGGCCCGGTTGTTTCAAGTTCGATCAAAGTAAGCGGTCGATAAAAGCATAGATTTTTACGAAAACGGATCGTCTGATTGGTGGAGAACGTAAAAATCTATGCTTTAAGAGAACGCTTACTTTAATCCAACTTGAAACAACCGGCCCTAAGACATCTGGTCTCTACTGTCTTCTATAACGTTCTAAAGGTATTAGTCAGAAAAGATAGAAAGTATTTTCATTACCACATATAAGAAAGGACAATAAAACATAATTTTGGAGAACGAATGTGTATGAAGTTGTAGCTAATCCGCAGTGTTTACTTTTCGCCTCTTGCGCTTTTTGCATTAACAATTTAAAAAATCCAACTAGAAATATGTCTGTTATGTGATATGACTTTTCATAGGTGAGTTTTATTTCAATGATTTGTAGAGAAATTCAAACCGACTTCAGAGTACGGAGATTTCTGTATTTTCTACATTCGTAATGATGTTTTCTCTTTCCTTCTTAGGCCCGGTTGTTTCAAGTTCGATCAAAGTAAGCGGTCAATTAAAGCATAGATTTTTACGGAAACGGATCGTCTGATTGGTGGAGAACGTAAAAATCTATGCTTTAAAAGAACGCTTACTTTAATCCAACTTGAAACAACCGGCCCTTAGATTTGTTTTTTAGTGACTAGTCTATATTTATAGTACGTCTATGGGAAAAACAGAAACGTCAAACAAACAATCGTGACAATGTTGCGTCAGGTTGATTACTGATTACACAGAGTGTAGCTAATAGTGAAAAATTCATGGGAGTTTTTTTCATTCAATTTTGAATAGAAAACATTCATTACATTTGTGGTGAAAAATCGACAGTTGCGGTGATAAGCGCCATTAAAGTTTGCTTTTTTTTTTCAATATTTCTGACTTATTTTCTGTGTAAAATGTAAAAGGATTAAAAAGATTCATATGATTTTTTTGTTAATTTTCATTAGCGGTTCTATTTTGCTCGCTCTGAACAAATATAATTCAATTTCATCTCACGGGTTTAGTATCTCGAGGAAGTTGTTGAAGATCTGCTTGCCGATCATGATGATGGCCAGCTGGATGCAGAGCTCGCTGAGGCAGCCGGCAGGGTCGCACACGTCTCCCTTCAGGCGGAAGAACTCTGATCTCCGAGCTGTGACGTCACCGGGGTAGTCGAAAAATCTACCCTGTGAAGGTAAACATCTTTCTTAGAAATATTAATTTATATATATAAATTTATAAATATAATTTATATATATTATATGACGGATTATTTTCTAGGATAACCCGCGTATTGTAGTCTTGAGAACGACTGTTATTATGTATCCAACGTTTCGGACAGATAGCACTGGCCATTTTCAAAGGGATTTTTCGCCTTGTATTTTGAATTGGTGGCAAGCACACCCGTTCACTCCAGAAGTCGAGATCAGAACTCGAAATACAAGGCGAAAAATCCCTTTGAAAATGGCCAATGCTATCTGTCCGAAACGTTGGGTACATAACAACAGTCTTTCTTAAGACTACAATACGCGGGTTATCCTAGAAAATAATCCTTCATCTTTTACCTTCATGAAAATTTTATATATGAAAAACCAATCACCTACCAGCATCGTCAGAGAAACATGGGACTTTTCACGCTATCCTCAAGGCAAAATTCAACTTAACCTTACTTCTCACATAAATTTTCTGTTTCGTGACCGCCGGCCGTCCGTCGAAACTGACATCTGACATGTTCTACGCCAATCGCTAGCCAGGGTTTAAATCCTTATTAAATCCGACCAGTCGACATTTGGAAGGCGGAGTGTGTCGGTGTCTTTTGTATTGAGAATTGACATTCTTTTTCGTGTGGTTTCCGAATCCGATGTCAACTTTTTAGCTTTTCGGAATAGACGAATCGATCTGTTCCGAATTCGACGAAGCCGGGAAAATTGGAGATTGGATCATCACTCCATATTCCACATGCGGAGCCCTGCGCCCGAGAACTAGGAAGACCTCTGGAAGTACAATTTTTGGCTGTGTACGTAGCTGGTTGGAGGGTGTTTCGGGGGTCGGGATTAGGAAGGGAGAGAATTTTTTTCTTAACTCCGACCCGCGTGCTGTGGTGGCAATTTCGTCCGTCATCGTACATGTTCATTCCCAAAAGCTGGCAGAGAGCTTCCATCCATTCTTGGCATCAGCAATTAGTGGAAGCAGCACTGTGCTGAGATCCAGATGGTGGGTTCTCCAGGAGGTCAGGATCCATACCAGGGATCATGATGCTGATAATTTATTATCAGGAGTGTTACATATCTAGATATGTTTAATATGTGATATGAAATATCTTTACAAAATACTTAATAATCGCATAGATTCAACTGAAATTTTAAATTCGATACACTTTAATGTCCCGCAGAGACGAACAAGCACCACGCCTTTTCCAGAGTTCTAGATACCTATGACACGGCCTTTGTAGATCTCGATATTTTATATTTAAGTTTTGAGCAGTTTACAAAATCCCTTACGTATAAATTCGCGCGATGACATTTTTATTCCCACACATGCAAACACACACACGAACACATAAAAACGCATACACACACGGACACATAAAAACACCAAATACACACACTCACTATTTGATATATTGTTTTTTCTTATTTTTTTATCGATCCTGGCATAATTCTTGCACATATGTGTTTTCTTGTTATTGGCCCAAGGCTCTGTACATCAATAATTGTTTTTTTTTTTAAGATTTATTAATTATACGGCTGTAAGAAAACCAATAAATGAAAAAAAAAATAAAAAAAAAAAAATATATTTTTACTTAAAGTTTCTCGAAGAAATATATTTTGGGTAAGGTAGATGAAATGTTAAAAATGCGTACATTATTTTTGGTCGTAGATCTTCAACCTTATAAGATACAATTAATTTACTAAAGATATTCTATATCTAGATACATTTAATACCTTAAACTATGTATTTAATACTTATATTTTAATGATAGTATTGCTGTTACGCAGGTAGAATCATTTTGGAAAGTAAAATCCAAATGAATGGCTTACCTTAAAGAAAGCGATGTAGATGAGTGAACTGTAGAAGTTCATAAACTCAAAAAGGAAGATTTTAAATGTGTAGGAGTCTTCATATTCAGTCTGAGTTCGTGGGTTCTCCAAGTTTGTTAGGTTTATGGCAAGCTTCGCGTATATCTGTTGAACAAATGATAACATAAGATAAGAAATATTGTACGCACCAGATGATTAACTCTTTAGATAGCTGCTGGTCTGGTCAAGGCGGCGGGGGGATTAGGCAAAATGCTATGCTGGGTTACGCGCGGTCGGGTGGGGGGGGGGAGGGGGGTTAGAACTGAACTACATAATTCTCCATTTATGTTATTTGGCAAAATCTAAAATGTACAGAACATGCGACAGCATATGGATATTTATTTTCATTAAAAAAAATAGAGATTCGAACACGGAATACGTGTCACATCAATATTCTATAATTTTAAAACTAAGCTAAACGCTTGTACTATGAAAATAGGACTAACTTGCAGTCTGGAGTGAGGTTAGAACCCGCGACCTTTGGATCACGAGGCAAGAGTCCTAACCACAAGACCAACAAGCTACTCTATTTTGATTATTACTTTTGCAATCTAGGTACGCTGTATATTCACACTGCTATGCGTACATGTGACTTGCAGGTTAGCAAACGTGCCGTGCCGGCCCTGTATCCTATCAATGTGTTACAAACATTAGGTACCCAGTAACTGCACCCCACTTTCTTTGCACACCTGATTTCCCCTGCCAGTGACAGTCTGTACTGTTTTGATGCTTTAACACAAAATTGTTTGGATTCCAATCGATCGCTGGGTGAAATTTTGCCTCCGAATTTTTGAAAGGAAGAAAACAATTGCTATCGTTTTTCTTCTACTGGAATGTGCATTTTTTCGCATCGAATGAACGGATGTTATGATTGATTAGTAAATATTGTAATCATATTTTTCCGGGATTTTCATCAGTTTATATTCTTTCGCGTGTTATTTGTGACGTGGAAGAACTATCAAAGACTTCTCAAGATATCTGCAGAAAGAGGCGGCACCCAGATCCTTGTGACAGGACAATTTCGACTGCCTTCGAAGTTGAAGAGGATAAATTAATAGTCTATCACAGGTCAGTGGTCATTTGTGGGGGTATTTGGTTTACTCATGTATGTTTTTCAGAGAGAGGAAATGTAATTTGTCATTTTTTTGCATGATTATCATATTGAAAAGTATTAATTGAATATTGAATTCACCAAGCGGATGGCTACTTACACGCGGTCCGCCTAAATATAAATAAATTTTTCTGCCCCTAGAGTAATGGAGGCATTTATATACATTGGATCCTACATACCTTGGTCAGAATCATGATGATGATAAGATTGATCATGGCTGCTGTGATGGTGGTGAAGATCTTGGCATTCTTTTGTATAAATGCTCCGTTAGAATTGTTTGTGTCTCCGATGCTGTAGATGACTGACACTACAGATATTCGGTATATGATGGTTCCAAGAACGGCGCCTAAAACTATTATAATCTGAAATACAAAAAAAATCTGTTAAAAGGCATGCGTACGATGACAGACGGAATGCCACCATCGCACGCGAGGCGGAATTAAGAAAGAAATATTTTCCTTCCCAATCTCCGCAAGTGTCGATTGATTCTGACATCCGAAATATTGAACACCAAGCTAGTTACATACACAACTGACAAATTGTACTTGCAATGTGAATCTATGCGTCAACGTCGGATTCGGATACCACACGAAAAAGAATGTCAATTCTTAGTATAAAAGACACCGACACACACCGCTTTCCAACTGTCAAACTGATCGGACTTATTAAAGGTTTTTAAATTCTTGCTAGCGATTGGTGTAGAACATGTCGGATGTCAGTTTCGACCAATCACGCCATCATTTCGCGACCGGCGCCCGGCGGTCACGAAACAGCGTGTAATTTTGGTATCAAGAGACATAAGCTCTAGGAAAATGAAACATTAATTAATGTTAATTAAGAAAATGAATCATAAGCAAGACATTTCAGTGTTCTCGTATACTCGTATATCAGACTGAACTGCAAGAGACGATGGAATTGATCTTCCGCAGTTCAGGGAACACAAGTCGTATATGCTATGTGGATATCTTGACTTGCTTGTGAAAATCGCTATTTTTAATTGAAGTTTCGGTTCTTTCTTTCCCGTTTTTTTTATATTTTGCCTTCTTTTTTTCTTTAAGTGTAAAAAATAAGTATTTATAAATATAATTATACCTATAAAGAGTAGGAATTGCAAAACTTGTAAAATTAAATTTGACATTTATATAGCCTTTCAGGTTACGTCACATCATTTACAGCTTATGAAATGATTGTACAAGCTAAGAAAAAATAAAATTGTAATAGCTATAAAATCCAGATAATCCAGGATGTAATAATGTTGTTAGGTATCTAGAAAGGAAGATAGAAGAAGCTCTGACTGCATCATTTTTCATTCTTTGAAAGCGAGATGTATTAAAGTTTGAAAATTATTTGTTATTGTTTTAAAAATTCAGTTAATAGTACAATTTACCATAAAGAGTACCGCACTTCCCGTGATGAAGAACCTGAGGAATTTGGACCACACCGGGAGATACGCCTCCTTCTCTCTCGTCACCGGATTCATTCGGAATGTCTTCACCGAAGTCTCAAACTCTAGAACATTAAATATGATAATTTATTTGATAGGATGTTGTTGTCAAATACATAATTGATTTAACGCGGCGCAGGTCCGCCTGATGTTACGGCAGAGACCCGACTGGTAAAGTGTCGCCGTGTTTGTAGCTCAACCCCTTTTATCTCCTATGTTTACGACATGAACCGCTACAAAAATACAGCTCTATCCCTCCAAAATCATGTTTCCAAATCACTATTAAAAATAAAAGCAGTAATAATCAACCAATCAAATCTCAGGGCTGTGCCGTTGATGTCAATTTTAGACTGAAACATCATAGCAAAGACAGCAATACACATTTATGTATATAGCAAAAGTAGTAATGTCCACTATTTGGTAGCAAACACATCAATATCCATATTTAAAAGTTTAATATTTATTTATGCACGTATATTGGGGGTTAACCTATACACAGCCGTGGTCCCGAGCAGACCATCAGCACGTGCATGGTATAGCCGCGGATTCGTCAGCGGTTCATCCAACAATACAATTCGTCGCTCCGGTACCACACGATACCATCCGGTACCCCGGTACCACCCGGCACGGGGCACAGGCGACATCAGCGGCCGTGACGAATACTACACTCCCACGCGAGCTAGGTGATACACCCTCGGAAATAATATAAAAATCGGCCCATTTTATGTGGGTATGTCAGTCTGACCCCGTACCTCCGGCGGGTGGCCGGAGGCTATGGCCCTTAGAGTATCTATCATTATCTTTGTAATCACACTCATGTATATTTTCGCCTTTGGAGCTTTTCCGTCGCGTGACCGTGGTGACCTTAAAGCAACTTCTCCCAAAGCATCTCCAAACCACCCAAATATATAAAAAGTTAATTCGGTTGGCAATTGTTTATAAAAAATTATTTCTAATAAGATGTAGGTTTCACAGCTTCCAGAGACCTTTCTTTGAGTAGTGATAGTTTTTTATGTATATCTCGGAAACACTTGGGATATTGCTGCATTTGCTTTTATACCACTTATACATTTATAAAAAACATTGCATTAGCGGATAGTGCTGAATTACACAGCTTCTGAAATAAAATATCTATACTAATATTATAATGAGGAAACATTTGATTGTTTGTTTGCATTTAACAGGCTCCGAAACTATTGGACCGATTTGAAATATTCTTTCACATTTAGAATCCTACATTATCCCTGATGAACATAGGCTATAGAATATTTTCAAAAACGTTAGGGATCCGTATGAAAACTTCGATAATGTAACCCAACGTGTGAAAAAATACCTTATATCGCGTACCTACGCTGCGTAAATTTTTGACAATAGAGCAACGTGATGTTACCTACAGTTTTATGGAGGACATTAATATCTACAAAAAAGTCTGCGATACCATATATATAAGTATTACAGTTATGTTGCAATAACTTATGTTAACATAAATGGAAACATTGTTTTTTAGAGAACAGAAGAACCTTTGTTTTCCCTCATAGACTAATTTTTACCTTAATCCTTAACCCGTGAAACACCGGGTGCGACCAGCTAGTTATTTATATTACCTGGACGGGGTTCCTCGTCTTGATCTACTCCGTTCATGTCCCATTCCCACACCACCACCGACTGTTTCCTCTTCCACAACTCTAGGAAGGTGGTCGCTAAAACATATAAAAATTTCAGTCATGAGTATCGTCGTATTTTTACATAGACAATTATGTTTATTTACCAGCTGTCATTATCATTTGTGCTAAACGTTGCCTTTGTATTATACAAGTATAAACGAGGGTCTCTTTATATAACATTTTCAGTTTAAAGCAGCTTGTTGGTCTTCTGGTTAGGACTCTCGCCTCGTTATCAAAAGGTCGCGATTCGAACCTAACTCCAGACCAGCAAGTTAGTCCTATTTTCAAAGCACAGGCGTTTAGCTTAGTTTGAAAATTGTAAGAATATTGATGTGACACGTATTCCGTGTTCGCATCTCTATTTAAAAAAAAAACATCAGTGGTTGGGATATGATTGGTCAGAGATATGCTCCGGGAGCAAGTGAAAGCGAATAAGTACGGTAATAAAGTATGGTAAGTATGTACAATAAGGAACAAAATGGCTATTGCGATTGCCTCCAGATTGTTAATCTGATCGACTTGTATGCACCATTGAGGTCATCAAGACACAGTATATTATTTTATTATAGTGGAAATGTCAGAACTAATGCATTAGTAAACTCTATAATCCCCAGACTACACTCATTAGGGAATGAACACGCGGAGGTGGTCGACATTTTTGCTGATAGTATAACTGTGTATAGGACTAAATTGAAACAATTCTTTACGTCTCAACTAAATGGTAATGGATAAAAAAAATTTTCTTTTTTTTTCTTCCTGTTTAAACTTCTCTTTTTAATTTACACAAATCTATTATATGTACTTGAAATCTTATTAACAGCAATCTAAATTTACACAAGTCTATTATATGTACTTGAATCTTTTAACTGCAATCTAAATTTACACAAATCTATTATATGTACTTGAATCTTATTAACACCAATCTAAATTTACACAAGTCTATTATATGTACTTGAATCTTTTTAACTCTGTCTTATGTGATTTTTTATTATTTTATATTTGTACATTTTGTAAAAGCCCATAAACTAAATAAATAAATATTTCGAAGCCTTATAAATAGGTATATGAGTTTTCTCATCCTAGTGACTGTGGAATATATTTGCTCTTTCCATTTAAGATTGCTATAAATTATGACACCCAAGTACTTGATACTGCTCTTACCAGACAAAACCAGACAATTTTCGCTGTTACAAATTTTGTTGTCGTCACATTTAGATTTAAGAGGCCCCAGTACACGATTTTCGTATTTGCTCTCGATTTTGCTAAATTTAAGCTAATTAAGCTAAATATACGATTTAATTAATTCGAATTCTTGAGTATGAGGTATAATTTTTTGAATATTTTTATATTTATGACAGTGAAATTTTCTTAATACGCATGTAAAATTTAATTAAAATAATCGATATTTTAATGGTGTTTTGGATACTGTAATACAGGAAACATAACGTTTAATTTTTGTCTTTTTTAAAACGACATATTTAACAACTTGTCGAAAAATATTAATGTGTAAATTGCGACATTTCTTCTTCAAACTCTATAAATCTATTTGTAAATAAAATATTTGGTCTTTATTTCAAAATATACGAGATTAAGTGTACCAAAGATGCATGAAGATTGCATGAAAACTAAAATAGTTTTTCGGGGTTATAATTTTTTTGATGTTATAACAATATATTTGTTCATATTTTTTTAAGGAATTGCTTCAAGAGTAAATGGATCTATCATAATAAAATTGATTTAAAGCCTGTTTAGCTATGGGTTTTGCAAAATGATTTAATAAGTAAAATTTATTTCAGATTCAAATTTTTTTGAATGAAGAGTTCAGAGAAATTTTTCAAAAACATAACAAAAAAAGATTTTCAAATAAAATTCAGAGAACAATTATTAAGGTCATACTTAAAAAAATTAACATTCACCACACAAACACTATTCAAAATGTTTCCAGTCCCAAAGGTGAAAACTATATACAAAAGAGTATCAATTATGCAACTTATCAAAGAAAACGATCAGGCAAATTTCGAAAAAAACACAACACCAAGATTAAGAGACAATTTTAAAATCCCAAAATGCAATACAAAAAAATATCAACAAGGTTTCATTTACTCAGGCATGAAATTTTTTAACAACCTTCCAATCGAAATGAAAAAGATACAGGATACAGAACAATTGAAGAGCAAATTGAAAGAACATGTCTGTGAATGAACTAGACACCATTACCTTCAAAGTCAAAGACGTTCACTCTACTACTTCATCCTAGATACATAATATAATATAAAATAATAAAATGTAAGTAATAAAATGTAATTCATAGTTCCTTGTCCGAGCACAAGAGCAGTGCTCTTAAATGGAGAGGAACTATGAATAACACAATTGTGTAATAAATATTATATTGAACAATAAAACCATGAAAAAAAATAGTTGACGTTAAATTTAGCAAATACGAAATTCGTGTACTGGGGCCTCTTAAATCAACACACCCCAGAAAGACATGAAGATTGCGAAGAACACAGTTGCCGGGTTGTCGAAGAGGTAGGTGAGCTGCGCGAAGAGGCAGGATTCGGAGAGCTTCTGGTACTTGCACGCCTTGTCACACAGCGGACACAGCAAAATGCTGCCCGGGCCCGTCGAGTTGCAGATTTCTTTTCTGGAAATACAAGTTTATTTAAATACCATAACGATGCTAAAAATAATCACGCACTTCTGTCAAGTGACAGTCGTTCGAAGTTGGCACAATACTACCGAAGGATCTGGAATCATCTCCAACTTTCGAGGGACGTCTGGAATTTACGAGTACTTGCGAGCAAACACTGGAAACGTCTGGATAACAGCATTAGCCAATATAAATACGACACGCGGGAGGAAGGAGTGAGTTGTTTTCCGTGCGCGTTCGTTGACAGGCGATAATAAAGCGAAGGTAATCTAAATATAATAATTTCGTTGCCTGTCTACCCAGTAACTTCCTGGAAATCACTGCTAAAAACGAAATTACACAGCCGGCAAAAGACTTTTAAGTCGGATGCGCGGACAGCAACGCGGCAACTAAATGACATATATATCACCGATTCTCCAGTTCAAAATAATAAACTCTCTTTAAAATCCTTGAGAATACTTTTATATGTATGTTCTGAGAACACAATAACTGGATTTTGTCATCAGGGGAATAATAATCAATCAAGATAAATTATAGAAATCTCACGGAGACGAAGCTATTTATTTATAATTTTGAAAATAATTGTGAAAATAATAAAAAGGCGTGTTCTAGTGTATATGTCGAATAATTCTGATGAATATCAAATATACATTAAAAATAATATTGCTTAATATTCCACTTTAAGAATATTGAATTCATTACCAGCTGCGAAATCTGTGTATTCTATGTCATGAGAAGGACTATAGATATCTCTAGCATAGTCCGAACTAAATAAGTATTCGTCTTAACTAAGTCTTCGGCGGAGACTGTAACCACTAGGAGATGTGTTCCCAAGTGGCGGATAGGGGAAAGCTCCCCAGGTATGGAGGGTAGGAGGGAAATAAAATACCTCTCGCAGGCAACAGGTAGTAGCGTCTGACCCATAATGGATGGCTACAAATTGCGTCTTTTCCTTATGTTAAGGGCGGCTAATTTCAAAACTCACCAACCGCAACTGGCAAGCGTAGCATTTTAATGCCAAACTCCTTCTAAATGAAATGAACTCGAATTCCAAAAAAAGGGTATGGAAGAGGCCTGTATCCAGCAGTGGAGAGGTTATGGCTGAAGAAGAAGAAGAAGAAGAGAAGTCCGAACTAAAACATGCACACAAATTTAAAAAAAATGATAATGTGTGGATGTTTTTATGGTGGAATTGTGAACAATGCATCGTGTAAAGTGATCACTTAGGCCAGTTCACACACGTCATAAGTTCTATGTATATACACATTACTCAAACAAAGAGACTCACGTCTCTGAGAGTCTTCTATAATTTATCTTCATTATTACATCTAATATTATTTTATCCTCTAGTTAAGTCATCTCTTCTATCCCATTTTTCGTAGCACCGGCGTTTAACTAAGTTTGATAATAGCAAGAATATTGATATGTATTCCTTGTACACATCTCTATTATTAAAAAAAAATGTATGCATTTATTGAATAATTATCAAAGTAATATTAAAAAAAAAATAGAACCTTCCCTACAGGTCTACATTTTAAAGATATTAATGTACCAACATTAGACAGATTATACAAAAATACCTCAATTTTTCAAATACATAAAGAAACATTCACTCAAAAAAATATAAATACACCACAAACTCATAATACTCATAGTTATAACCAAAGAGCGCAAATAATAGGATGTTTAAACATTCTACATTCTACACAATACAACAAAACAGTCACACAACACCATTACACTTATATAGGTGTCAAATATTTCAATAACTTACCAATGAATATGAGAACTGAAGAACACTATACGAAATTCAAGAAACGCATAAAACAAATAGAATATACATAATTAAAACAAAAAATAGTTAGAATTATAAAAAATAACGATACTCCGAAATAATTAGTATACTTGAGTCACTAATATTTATCTAATGATGTTTGTATTTCTCTGTTCTGTTCCATTACTAACCTATACATACTTACTCATTCATGCTCTTATGTATCATACTCCTGTCCCCAAATAAAAGTATGTATTACTTTATTGGGGACAGTTAAACAATCATGAAAGATAATTTTGCTGTAAGTGCCAAAACTACACTGGTTTACAATCATTTTAATGATTTTAATTGTATTCAACTACCCCATCTATTTTCACAAAAATTGTTTTTTTGACTAATTGAGTAAAAATGTATTTTTGGAATTTGTCTGCAGGAAAATTGCTTTTACAATTTTTTTTGTTTCAATAAATTTAAAATACAGTAAGACCTTGTTTAGCTCTTAAGATGCGTTCCTAGACGATAAAGCACTATGAATGAAACAGCATTTTTTAATACATAGTAAATAGGGAAAGTGGAACAACATAAGTGAGAGGGTGAATGCAATGTTGTAATGTGCTTTATCTTGTGTGTTGTAATAAGATTGTAAGACAAGAAAAAAAGAATCATGAATTGATGATGAAAGCGGCTCAAGAAAAAATAAGTTATATATGTGTGTATATACGTTGGTAGGTTGTCTTCCGAGTGCATGGACAAGAGGCCGTAGAAGAAGCACAGGGTGCCCACGATGGCGGGGGCGTAGAGCATCTTCGTGTAGAAGCCGAGCCAGCAGAAGTAGAGCCCTATTCTGTCCCCGAAGTACTTGCGCACCAGCCACAGCGGCTGCCGCTTGAACCACTTGCCGGGGCGGGCCCACTCCAGGTACAGCAACTGGAAACAAACACCACCGTTAAGTAGAGTGTTGAGTGATGCGAACAATCGACCCATCGCAAAACTCGTAAAAAGAATACGCCCTCGTACATTCTCTGCTTACATACGGCATCATTGATTGGGGAGGAACGTACGAAAAATACCTGAATCCAGTAGTAATAACGCAAAGATGAATTATTAAAGTAATTTAAAAAAAAATACACCTTCCCAAAAAACGAATTACACAAACTGTTTCCAGTTCCTGAACTGGAAAGACACAATAAAGCAAGTTTGTTTATTAAAAATATGTAAAGAGAAAATACTAAACCAAAACCTGGAATACTATAAACTTACGAGAAATGGTAGCCAAATAATTACCAAAATTCAAAATAACGCAAATGTAAAACCATTACATCTACAAAACATCTCCCTATGGAGATACGATTCATAGAGAAAAAATTAAAACCTTTTTAAAATCAGACATGCAGTCGTAAACCGTTTAAAATTAAAGAATTCATTAAAAAATTAAACACCTGCAGAAAACCTCAAAAAAGCGCGCGAAAATGTCGAAAAAACGTAAAAAAATCGAAATGTTTGAAAGGCTTCATATAAATTTCGCGGAAAGTACTCTACAACTTTAATATACAGTACGAGTATATAGAATATAGATTACAGTATAAGAACTAAGGCTACCTCGTCAGACACAAGAGTTCTCTTTACTGACGAGGTCAAAATGATTTTTTTTTTGGGTTGCAATCCTAGGATTGGTCTGCAACAAGCACTCGCATAAAGACCTGTCCATGCTTGTTATTTCTTGGGATGCCACGATGGGCCTTTAATGTGGTAGTTTCCCTTTTGCTTTCCACATTCTATGCCATTGACCTTTAGGGAGCTTTTCTTCCCCCCAGGATATAAGAGAGCCCTGCCAACTTTACCCCGGGGGAAAAGTTGGAAGCCAGCTTATACCAACCAGCGTTCGGTCTCTGTATATATTTGCCGTCACTGAGATGTGACGTTGCCCGCCTCCTACCCCCTACATGATTAAAAAGGCTCAAAAAAATCAATGTCAATGTAACAAGTTCCAATATAAGAATGTAATGTATTCCATATATTAAATAAATAAAAATTCATGGTAAGCATCTGTTGAGACATACCCTTCGGTCGAAGATCTCGCCGTTGGCGGCTGGCTTCTCGTACCTCCCTTCGTGGAGGGGGAAGCACGCCGAGTAGGTCCCATCATTTAACAATCTCCGTATCCCGACCTGCAAAGGAAACAAATTGTTTACAAAATATGAAATACAATTGTAATTACAAATAGGTCTTATTTCATATTTTGTTATCAATCTCCACCACGTATCCTTAATTAAGGATACGTGGTGGAGCCAGACCTGCTTGGACTCTAGTCCCTCGAGCGTCCTAAATGGACCAATCGCGCTCGAGAGACATCGCCAAAGTATCAATTCATTCTCTCACCGACCGGCGCCCGCGATACCACGCTCAAACTCGCGCTCCGTATATTGCTGTATAATGCATTCTCCAACATGTAAAGTTTTGTGACTTCAATAAACCAACGAGTTAATTGTGAGTACTTCTTTCCATTCATCCTGTATCACATCCCGCTCAGCCTTATTGTATATTTTGGCAGAGGTGCACAGTCACACTGATTCCTTCGCGAGTACACGCACATTAATATCTAAAACAAAATAACTGCCAAAATATATATTATGGAAGTCTCACAGAGACTAGGTTAATTAATATATGAGAAAAGCAGATGGAAGTTTGAAAGTTATGAATGTACATTCGAATCAAGAATCTTTCATATATACTAAAATAAAATATAGAGGTAGGTATCATTACTAGTTACGAAAGCTGTGTGCACTAACTTGTTAATGAGAAAAAATCAACAGATGTCTCTAGCAGAGACCACAGTAATATATGAAAGGTTCTTGATTCAAACATATAATATAAAACTTTCAAAATTTGATAATGTGCGGATGTTCTTACGATGGAATTGGTGAACGTTGCACTGTGTAGAGCAGTGTTCTTCAATCTTTTTGAATACGCGACCCCTCACAAGTGAAAAAATTCTGGCGACACCCCGGGTCCAAAATAGTGTCCGTGATAGTGTCACCCTGGGGGTCGCGACCCACAGATTGAAAAAAGACTGGTGTAGAGGGATCACTAAGCTAATTCTTATAAGCTTCAGTTCTAAGCCCTGAGCCATCGTATAAGAGACTTCCATCCACTTTTCTCATATATAAATTAGCTTCATCTCTGTGAGACTTCTATAAATTATTCTTAATTTATTCATCAGCCCTCTGGGAACAAAATCCAGTAACTGTGTTCTTGGAACATACTTTATATAGAAATGTTTAAGGTTGTTTAAGATGTTTAAGAGAATTAAATTGTTTAAGACCTATTTTTATTCCATTTTCTACAGTTTTTTTCTATAAGGTGCCTCGTAGCTAGTAGCAAAAACTTCAAAGGAGTCTTCTTCATTCAATTTTGAATAGAAAATATTCTGTACACAAACAAATCTAGGATCGGAAAAGTATTTTTAATTGCGATATTATTCATAAGCGTCCTCTCAGATTTTGATTTTTTTAGGATTTAAGCGGATTCCAAATTGTTTATTATCTATCCCTTGTGCAGAACCGAGCGGAGTAGTTTTGTGGCTATTGAAAAAATGGTTGATATCAATTACGTGCTTAGCGTATTCCGAAAAGTTGTTATTTTTTAGGCAACGACGATGTTCTTTTATTCTTGTATTTAAGGCGATCGTCCAGCAGAGTGAGCAAATTTCACCATTTTTTCTCATAATTTCTCTTGCGTTTTTTATCAATAATCATTTTAAAATTTATTCATCAGGTTACGTATATTTTAAATATGGATATCTTGTATAAACAACAAAAACTAAATTATATAATTAATTAATAAATTACCAAACTTTCGACGTTTTAAAAATGAAGAAAATTGCTCCACTTTGTGGGCTTTTTATGACTGAATGGCTCGTGAGATGTCTTTTTTATTCGATAATTTTACAAAGTTAACGATTATCTTAAATTTGTTATAAATATTTTAAAATAAAATGTTAGTTTGTTTACGCGCAATTTATGTTTTAAAACACTGTTCTTTAAAAATATTATATTTTTTTCAACGCTTTTTACACGGTTGACAATTTTTTTACTTCAACAGTCAAAAGAAAAGATATTATAATTTTATAATTAAAACAAATAAAAAACAAAATCTTTGTCGATATTCCTGATTTTAGATAGACGCAACGTATTTATGACACAATACGCAGTGCTTTGTTTAATTGCTAAAATCTGAAATCGAGAATAGGTTTTTGATTTTTGTTGTGTTAATTTTAAAATAATAATGTCTGTTCTTTTAATTTATTAAAGAAACAAAGTTATCAACTATCTAAAGAGGATTGAAAAAAACATACAAAAATTAAAAATTATAAAAAAAGGGTTTTTTAAAACATTAATTGAGTGTAAACAAACTAACAGATTTTGCAATAATTAGAAAAAATTTAAGATAATCGTTTACTTTGTAATATTATTGAATAAAAAGACATCTCATTAACTATTCAGTAATTAAAAGCGCACAAATTAAAAAAAAAAAATACAATAGAATTAGCATGTGTAAACTCAATATTAGCAGTAAAAATAAAAAATATATCTTAAATGAAAATGTTGCACCACAAACTGACTGCCAAATCTTTAGTTTTAACTTTATCATTTGTCTTATTTACCTTTTCAGTTGAGTCGTACTTTCCTCTGAGGAGAATCTGCATGACCAGGAGGGACCTTTGCGCTGCAGTGTAGGCTGTGTCCCTGTCTTTGACAAGAAACCTGGAACAACATATGTGAATAGCATTATCAGCGCTTAATGTTTCTGAAAATAATATTGATACGGGTATACACCTTTTCATTTGAAAAAGACAATAGAATTAGTATGTGTGAACTGTGCGTATAGGTCTTTTCATATAACCTTACAATTGAGTTAGTGTGGGTACAGTGAATAGTACCCACCGCTTACCCATAACCATTCTAAGAGAAAAAGCTTCCTTATCGGTCCTACTCAATAGTCTCCGGGTCGAAATTTTTTAATACTACTTCGCAAGACCACGACGCCCCGCAGCGGTCGTATAAACCGCCGCGGGACCGCACGGCCGCAGAAACAAAACATTCACCGTCCCCACCGTGAAATAAGTCTTTATTAAAAAATATATATACATGAAATAAAACAAAGAGTTGTACAACTTAAACATAAAACACAAATGAAATCAAAAAAAAACAAGCAAAATAGAATTAAATACAATTAAAGTATCTAACAATAACAAGATAATTAAAGAAAAGTCGGCAGTGGATGACTTGAAGTCATCACTGTGGCTACGGTGCGTAATATGCGCTTTGTTTCGCTGTGTTAAGTTTACGGATACGAGAGGGGCGTATTCGTAAACTTAACACAACGAAACAATGCGCGTATTACGTATTGTACCCACACTAACTCAATTGCAAGCTTATACGAAAAGACCTATACGACGTTCATTGTTTTGTTGTGTTGGTGTTTGCGGGTATAAACACCTACAAATGTGCCTCGTACGCACGGTTTACACCGCTACTTCAATTGTCTTTCCCTCCTTCCCTACCTCCCTTTCCCTCTTGGGTCAGGGTGGCCAGTCTTAAGACATTATAAAATGCTTTTGAGTATGTTCAAGTTTTTCCATTCATCAATCAAAGCGTCATTAATCAAGGCTCGTCATTAACCATTAATCAAGACATTAATCTGTGAACGTTACCTCGTATAAAGTGATCATGTTAGCCAGCTATACGATAAGTTATAAGCTCAATAAACAACCAAAGACCTCCAAACGTACTTCCTTCAAGTTTGTGTTTATTGGGGTATTATGCCGTGTTGTTACGACGTTTCGGATCCCATTGCAAAGTCCATCCATCATCGGCCCGAAAGGTCGTAATAACACGGTATAATACCCCAGTAAACACAAACTTGAAGATTCTGAGTGGCCGTGAAAACCTAAGAACATTCTTAAACCTACTTCCCACATAAATTTCACTTTTTTTGATACGGTAGCTCAAATTACTTTGCAATGCCACCGCTAGATGGACGCCAGAATTAAGAGAATAATCCATTTTATTTGGACATACATTTTATGCGACAGATATTATATATATATTCACGAACACATTCATATTTGTGAAGTTGTAATTTTTCAGAACAAAGTTCTGTGAAATATTTAAAACCAAATTAATTAATCAATTAGAAAGACATTCAGAAAAAGCTAATTGACGAAAAAATATTAGGCTACTACCGGGATTCGAACCCGGGTCACCTCCTTTCCGGGGCCGGTGCTCTGACCACTAAGCTATAGCTTTGTCTCTGTGTGACATGTATAGTATATCTTGGGCAATACTGACTGTTCCTCTCTGGCTGCGGGTCCCGCGGTGGCTGTGTAGAAGGAAGGCTGCGGGGGAATAAGGGAGTGGTCCCACTCCAGCAGGTCTTCAAGTCTTTGCGAGAGCCTGCGGAAGCGGCCCTGCTTCTCCTGGGCGCCATCCTTGTCCTGGAAATGTTTGTCGCATTTTAAAGTAAATCTCATGTATCGATAAAAGGGAACACAATTTGTTTCTAATATAAATATGTCTACCGAGGCAAAACTAGCGGTGCATAATGGAATTCTGGTACCAACACTGATGTATGGAAGCGAAGCCTGGAGCTGGCAGAAGAGGAACGAAAGTAGATTGAATGCAGTGGAGATGAGATCCTTCGGACGTATGTGAGGAAAATCAATTTATGATAGAGTAAAGAATGCAGATATTAGGAATGATGTAAAGCTGATCTTAGCATAAATAATAAAATTAAAAAAGGGTCGCTCAGATGGTTTGGGCATGTTGAGCGAATGAATGAGAAAAGAATGGTAAGAAAGATATATAATGCAAGTGTTGACGGCGCCAGAAAGAGAGGGCAACCGCGGAAGACGTGGCATGACCAGATCAACCAGATACTGGAAGATGGTCCCGTTAGAAGCCTCAACAACCGGCGAGCTTGCATGCGAAGATGTATCAATGTGAATGAGGCGAGAGTTGTATGTCAGGATAGAAGAGTGTGGCGCACTGTTCTCTCTGCCTACCCCCACGGGGAAACAGCGTGATGCTAAGTAAGTAAGCAATTTGGAGTTATAAGGGGGAATATATGAGGCGAGTGTTGAAGGCAACAGGAATAGAGGGCGTCCGCGAAAGACTACAAGTATTTGAGGATGGCCTTGTTAAAAGCCTCAACAGTTGAAGGCGTCCTTATAAAAAGGGTCTACATGCAAAAACGAAATTTTACAGGGGAGAGGAAAACACTTAATAAACAATAAATAACCAGAATCTCCGATTTTTTCATTTTCTAACATTTACTTGCCTTTTATTTATGTTTTATTTATTTTTTCATGAATAAAGCAATCCCAGTGATATCTTGAAACTGTCATATTTCATCTATATAGCCATATTTGTTACTATCAGATGAATATTTATTTATTTATTTAACGCCGTTATGGGCTTTTACAAAAATACAGAATATAAAATTAAAAAGAAATATCATAAGACAGATAAAATAATAATACAGATAAAAGGTACAAATAAAAATAGTTTAAAGGTAAAATAATAATACAGAAAAATTTACTATCCATTTCCATTTTGTTGAGATGTAAAGTATTGTATCAGTTTTATCCTAAACACAGTTATATTATCAGCAAAAATGTCAGCCGCCTCTGCATGTTCATTCACTAATGAGTGTAATCTGGGAATTACAGAGTTTGCTAATGCATTACTTCTGACACTTCCACTATAATAGAATAATGCACTGTGTCTTAATGACCTCAATGGGGCTGTAAGTCGATCAGACTAACAATCTGGGGGCAATCAATCATGCTGTTTATGATCCGATAAAGAAATATTAGGTCTGTCACAGTACGTCTCACAGACAAGTTTAATAGTTGTAAATAACTAAGGAGATATTCATAATTGATATCTTCCAAGCGTATATTTAATTTGTAATTAATAAATCTTAAGAATTTTTTTTGGATTCGTTCAACTACCGTTGAATGATTAGCATAGTGAGGCGACCAAATGATCGAGTTATATTCAACCTGAGGTCTGACAAGAGAAGTGTAGAGGACTTTATAAGTGCGCAGGTCTGTAAAGTTTTGTGCAGTTCTTAAAACAAAGCCCAATTTTTGAGACCTTTATTAGTTATCAAGTCAATGTGGGGAATGAATGATAATTTAGTGTCAAATTTACTCCCAGATCACTTATCTCCTTAACTGATACAAGGTTTACATCAATAATATAGGAATATAGACTCTTTTTCCACGTTATCTTTGTAACTTTTGAGGTCGAATTTTGGCAAGATTGAGTTGAAATCACGGAAAATAAATACCGCGCATGGTGCATACTGTTATATAGATCATTTTAAAATAATAAAATCACTTTTTGACCTGATGTACTATATAGACCCTTTTTATAGGGACGCCTTCAATCGTAGAACTTGTATGAATGTGGCCGAAGCAAAGTGGTGTGCCAGGATAGAAGAGTGTGGCATTCAATCCTCTTTGCCTACCCCTGCGGGGATGCGGCGTGATAGTTAGTTAAGTAAATGGTCACTCACCCAGGCTTTCACCGAGATGGTGATGAACCTCTTGGTAGGCAGTTTGATTCCCATGACCTCTGCGTAGCGCGCCTCTGTTCTCCAAGGGATGTGGATCTTCAAAAACCAGGTCTTCTCATCGAAAGAGAGGCACTTGTTCTCCAGCTCCAACTCTAGACCTGCAGAATCAGTCGAATACAAGGATAAAAGTCACATTCCCATTCAGATGAATAGAATATTCGCTTAAAGATATATTCATGGGCATTTAAAGTCGTAAGATCTTCAGAAGATTTATAAATGGAAAAATCGACTTTGAAACAACAGAGATATAAATTATATTAATAAAAAAAATGTTTTCATTAATTATTTGTTGGAATTAGAGTGGTCAGTCTCTCTTCCCAGAAGATCACCGAGTCAGTTATTGGAAATTAAGTCGCAATAGATCGCTTTATGGAGGAACGACGCGCGTTCTGCGTAAAACTATTTAAAAAACAATTATTATATAACTAGCTATAACCCTTCAAAAATTATGGTACTTTTACATGTCGGTTCCAAGGAATTTATTTATTTGTTATTGGAAAAAACTAATATTTAAAAAAAAAGGAAAAAAAAAATTTAAAAAAATATTTTCAAATTTAAAAAAATAATTACTATTAAAAGTTACGGACGTTACACGAACTTACATGGACGGACGGATAGATAGCTAGACGGGCGGACGGACACAGATAAAGAATTTATTATAATTGGGATTGTTCGGCGCCTGTTTTACGCTCAGTACTGATTATATCAATATTCAAGTGAATTAAATTTCGTTTCAGAAAGTCCGCGGAGACCGGTTCAACGCTAAATATGAAGAAAACCGGGCGGCCATGGAGCAGGAAAAGCGAAGATAACGTCGTGCAAGTTAACGAGTCTGTACGAGATGATTCGGTCTTGTTCGCAAGTGTTCTGCTTCTATTGCGATATCAAGATCAAACCGTATATCCAATGTGACTATATCGGTGGTCAAGAAAATGTGAAGAAAAAATATCCAGATATGCTGAGAATGAATTATCTTAGGTAGAGCCACAAACAAGCACAAGCCAGAAACAATTTTTTTGATATTAAATCTTCTTCGTTCATAGTATTTTAATTGTGATAAAAATCTAGTTACCTACCTTCTTTGACGAGGTTCTCCTGGAAGATTTTTCTTTGGTCACATCTCCTCGCTTCAGTCTCTGTCATAACTCCAAGCTCCTCGGTTTCGTAAGCTAGCACCATGTCTATCTTCCTCCTGCCGTCTCGGAACATCAGCGACTCTGGATCCAGTCCCTGCATCACAAGTTATCATCTCATATTAATGTTGAATATTCTCACAAACGTAAACTTACATCTGAGGTGTAAATGTAAGTCACACCATGTTACACATATAAAGTCTCTTACGTATAATATATATATATATATTTAAAAAAAAAAAATAGAGATGCGAACACGGAATACGTGTCACATCAATATTCTTACTATTTTCAAACTAAGCTAACCGCTTGTGCTATGAAAATAGGACTAACTTGCTAGTCTGGGCTGAGATTCGAACCCGCGACCTTTGGATCACGAGGCGAGTGTCCTAACCACAAGACCAACAAGCTACTCTTGTTATATAAATAAAAAATAAAGCTATATAAATTGTTATTTGACTCTACGACCTGTGGCAATACCTGTCTAACCCTGCGACGCGTAAACCTCTTTCCATTTAGGAAAGACAATCGAATTAGTATATGGAAGCCATGCGTACGAGACATTATGTTGGTATTTGTGATGTTCTTATTATTTTGTCGTGACTTCGGAATTCTCCAATAAAAGAGGTTGTCGGTTACTCTTGGTTTATTGATGGCAACAATACGTTAAACAGCGGTTACAATGAACAACAGTGGTCTGTCTCGACATAATGGTAGAAAAAGCCCAAAGGCGACATGCGCGCGACTTTATAAAGCATTTGCTCTTTCTTTCATGCTCTGTCTCTTCATGCTTCGCGACATACGTCCCTCAGATCTATTACGGTATTTATATCCGTAAACACCAATACAACGAAACAATGTGCGTCATACGCATGGCTTATACATTCTAATTCTATTGTTCTGAAATGGAAAGAGGACCACTTGTCGGCTGACCCAGCGAACACAGTTTTGTTTACGTCAACATAATCAAACCGCCGTACTCTTTAACAAACGGGAACAAAGGAAATCCTAACCTCTTACTACACTTACTTCTCTGTTAGTGTGACCTTCCGTGAGGTCAGCTCCCTCTCCCTCTAAACTCTTGTCCTGCTTACCGTCCATCTCGCTCGCACTCATCGGCTCTTTTTTTACAACTTCGTCCTGTGAACAATCAAATCGGTTTTAAAATTGGCATTTTTGGTCAAGACTGACAAAACTGAATGGTTTTCTTTATTAATTTTTATTTCACAGTTTTATTTGAAAAATATTTAAAAAAGTAGACCCATAAAGTGTCTATTTGGGGGCTTTTTTGTGGGTTCAAGTATTACAAATCAACTTAAAATATAACCAACACAAACTTAAAGAATATAGATACATAGTATACAATATTTAAATGTATTTTTTTGTCTATTTATTTTCCATATAATTTTTTATAACATTGCTAGTCCCACAAAATGCCTTAACGAGACGTTTGTCTGCAGGATTCATTTTTACAATAATTATTATTACAATATTATTATATTTCATTTTTGAGCGTCACAAATAATAAATAACATGATGCACATCAATTTCACATGATACACATAAATTCATACATTTGTTCATAGCTAGGCCATGTCGTTTGACATCAGCCATCTTCTGAATTCCACCACTGATTTTGGAGTCGGCAAGCATGTTGGAAAGGCGCATTTATTATGTATTGAGGTGAATAACTTCTATGCGGGTAAAAATAAAAATCTAAACAAAAATATGAAAATGCAATATTTGTTTAGTGACCGCCAAAGTGCTACTGGTCTGAATTAATGAAATGTTTTTAATTTTATTTTTGATATTGCTGCCTTTGTGTTTATACTTATCATAATGATTAAGCCATGTATTCACTAGGGGACAAATCACGAAACATTCCGCTCGACATGTCGCATCAACATCTACGCTCATGTTTCGGGGACAATGACGCGGTCATTTGACATGTACACACCGGGACTCGCATATCTTGTCGCGGAAATGTCATCCGATGAGGTTATGGATGACAGCTGCGGTATCTCATTTGGCGAAAACGGGGTTCCGCGCAATTCGAAATGTTTTTTTGGGTCGCAATTTCAAATTAACGAGGTTTTACTGTAGTAAATTGAATATTATTAAAAACAAGGTCCTTTTTGCAAATAATTATTGTTTTCCAGACGTCGCGGAAATATATCGCCCTATGAGGTTATGATGATAGCCGCGTATCTGTTTATGTTAATGAGTTTATCGAAAAGTAAGAGGAGAAAAAAGAGGAGAATGCGAAATTATTTACTGCAAAGAGAAAGAGGGACGGACATTCTATGCGATCTTCGATCGATACAGCTCGATGAGTTCGAGAACGATTTTGTTTCCCCGCATTGTCATCTTGACAGATACAGCGCATGCGTATTCACTTGTAAACATACCACGTGGTACTGACGCTCCGCGGATTGTTGCAGTGAGTACGCTTGGGTATCGTGCGCATGGCAACGTTGCCACGGCACGTAGAAATGCCGCGCTATGTTGTGCGCGAGGTCGCGGAACAGTGCACGACGTTGCAACGTCACGTAGACTCTATGCCGCGCGTGCTGTTGAGGGACAATTTGTCCCCTAGTGAATACATGGCTTTACTCATTTAAATGGCGACGAAGGTTGTTACCTGTAAGGGCGGCAGCGGGCTCGCGGGGATCGGAGAGCCGGCTAAGGGTGAACCGAAGGGCTCTCGGACCGTGGAGGCTGGGGACACTATGGGGACCGCAGCCAAGCCCATCCCCACTGCCTGAAAATTATACTCATTCATTTATTTTATAGAAACCCAATTATTGATAATGAATTCGAAAATGGTGTTGTTTCGTGACCGGCGCGCGGCGATTTTGATTGGTCGGGTCTGGCGCCCGATGTATTCTGCGCCAACCGCTAGCCAGGATTCAAACTTTTGACAATCCGCCCAGCGACAGTTGGAAAGCGTGTCGGTGTCCTTTTCTGTGAGAACCGACATTCTTCTTCGTGTATTCATGTTCAGTTCAACTTAGCCTTCCGGAAGAGACGGACCAACTGTTCCGGATTTGACGAAGCCAGGAGAATTGCGGATTGAATCGGCACTCGACGTACCAGGAAAACTGTAAGTACAATTTGTCCACTGCGTTATAGTTAGCTTTGGCCCAGTGTATCTCGGGTGTCAGGGTATTCAATCATTATCGGCGGAGATTGGAAAGGAAACTATTTCTTTCTAATACCCGACCCGTGTGCGATGGTGGCGATCCATCCGTCATCGTACAGGTGATTTGAACATTGGATACGCTCTGGGCGCTGTTATTGCCAAAATGGTGTTATGAGAATTGCTTATGCTTCGGGCGCTGTTATTACGTAAATTGTGTTATGAAAATTGCTCGCGCTCCGGGCGCTGTTTTTGCCAAAATGGTGTTATGAGAATTGCTTATGCTCCAGGCGCTATTATTACGAATATTGTGTTATGAAAATTGCTCGCGCTCCGGGCGCTGTTTTTGCCAAAATGGTGTTATGAAAATTGCTTACGCTCTGGGCGCTGATTTTTCTGAGTGATTCATCTAACTTGTTTTAACTATCGCAGGATGGTTATAAAATGCTTTGAAAATCACTACTTCACAAATTAAATGAGTTTTCATTCTAAATTTGATTTTACGTTCGAATATTAAGTGATTTTGCTGTAAAAATAAAGCTAATAAATAAGTAATACATTTGAATAAGTTTTTTTTTAATAGAGGTATATTAATTTAAAAAAAATATTACTCTGACATTGAAAGAATAACACGTAATCGAAGATTTTACAAAACAATTTGCACATTTTTATTAAATTAGAAATCATTGGAAATGTTTAGAATTTAGTCGATCGTAATGGGCTACAGAAGCGCTACGCATCTGTTGTTTTTCACAGAGAAGAAAAAACATAAATCATAAAAAGCAAAAGGCGAATATTGATCAGTCATAAAGTACCTACCGACGTGTGAGAAGTGTTCGGTAGTGATTAGAACGATACAAATGACAAAATCAGAATTTCTAGATACAAGCGGAAGATTCTCGAGTGACTTGTGCGATGTTAAGTGCATATTACCGAACAGATCTTCTGTTGAATTCATGTCAGGCGATTTTGGTTAATTAATAAAACTTTAATTGGTTTAAAGTATATGATTTATCTCCTTCATTCTTCACATTGCCATGGTCCTGTGAAGATATGAAGAATTTCTAGGCATCTCTCTGCATTAAATAAAAAATCATTCTGAGAGAGTGAGATTGTTTATATTATGAAACATAATTATGGTTACGATACGGTAATTGTTAAAATTATTTTCAAAAGAATGAAAAAATGAAACATTATATATAAAAAAAGTTTACACAGAGTAGAAAAAATATACTGTACCGAGAATAATATAAATGTAAGAAATAAGCATTGAAAAGTTTACAATAGATTACAAAGATACAAGTATATCAAAAGTAAGCCCGCATCCACATTTATTCCATACAATAAGCAATAGTTGTTACACTAAGATATATTATAGATGTCTCACAGAGACGAAATTATATAAAAAAAATTAAGAGAAGTAGGTGTAGAAATTTTTGGGTGTTCATAGGGCTTACGACCTATCGTACGGCTGGCTTAAGTGCTCACTTTACACAGTGTAATGTTCACCATTTCCACTCATGACAGAATACCACATCTATTAAATTTTTAGAAGTTGTATATATATTCAAGTTTTACACCCATTTCATATGTATGTTGTAATTTTAATTAGCGCGACCCGCATACAAAGCTTTTTCAACACAGATGTCACCAACGAGATATCTATTTTTGATTGGAGTTTATAAAGAAATATTCTTTAAATGCGTAATAAGATTCATCCGAATTATTACTTATTACATTACAATTACACTAGAATACGCCTGAAATATCATTTCAATTTTTTAAACTCCTTTTTAGACCAGTACTGGATTTTGTCCCAGCCGTACGATAAGTCGTAAGCCCTGTGAACACCCAAAGACTTCCACACCCACTTTCTCATAAAAAATATATAATTTCGTCTCTATGAGACATCTATAATAAATCTTGATTAATGATATCTCTGGTACAATATCCAGTTATGTGTTCTGAAATTTTTTGACAATTTAAAGATATTCTGAACTCAGAATATTTTGAGTTTGTTCAAATCTTTCAGAACAGTGCTGGATTTATGTCACAGAGACATTATTAATCAATTAGTGTATATTAATAAATACTGGTAAAAAGGAATTTAACAAAAAATTGGAAATAATATTTCCTGGCGTATCCTAGTGTAATGTAAGTATTCGGATGAATTTCATTACACACAATAAAGTATATTGCTCTCAAAATTCCGTAAAAAATCAATGTAGATTTTCTCATTAGCGACATCTGTGGGGATTTAGGGGAATGAAAATGGCTTTGTACAGGCCGCATGGAAAAGGCGCTTACAACTCATATATGAAAGCTTTCCACGCAATTTGAACATATATACAACTTCCAAAAAAATGAATAAGCATTGTATATTCTATCATGGGTGGAAATGGCGAATGTTACAATTGTGTAAAGTGATCACTTAAGCCAACCATAAAAAGACAGGTCATAAGTCCTGTGTACACCCAAATGACTTCTATACCTACTTTCCCATAATTAATACAGTTTCGTCTCTGTGAGATATCTATAATATACACTAATATTCTGAACTGTTACAAAATTACACTGATACTCAGGGACATGTCCTTGGGCCAGTTGGGTGGCGATTCCAGCAAAAAATGTTAAAGTTGTATTTAATATTAAATGTAAATATGGATTCTTAGTTTTAAAAAATGTTTGACAACCTTTTTAAGCCAAAATGTAATTTTTTGATGTAGACGAATCGTCTAAAGTATGAAATTGAATTAAACGGTGTAACGGCAGTAATTCCCAATTGGATTTTGATTCGTCCATTGTATTACACTGAAAACTGTAAACTGAAAGCATTGTTCTTACCCAACGATTCCGTCCTTAATTTGAAATAATGGGCAGCATACAGTTTTGAGTTAATGTGCACTATCGGTACAATCGTAATGCCTATTACGGTAACACGTGTAAGCTTTTAATATACATTTAAATAATCGTTCTTAATGCATGGCAAATTGCGTATCACTAATGTATATCCGGTAGTATGCACTCAGGCGCAATTAAGTATGTTTTATCATTTTTATAAGCGATGCCAATTGCTTTGAAGGGTGACCACATAACTGAACACACCGCAATAGTACCATCACGAAAATAAATAATTAAAGCAGATTATTAATTGCGAACTTTACTGCCTCAGTATTGTTTAATTCAAACTAATTTCGCATTAATCACTCGTCTATGGAACACTTTTATACTCGTTTTAAAATATTCACACGTCTGTGTACGCACTTATTTTAGAACGCCAGTTAGGTATTCTCTTAATTTATTGTCGCTGGTCACACTGAATTGCCGCTGGTTTCTATGGGATCGCCGAAATATCACAACAAACAACTGTTGCGTACATTCATAGTCTTGTAAATTTTGATTTATTCGCGTGTATTCCAGACACCACCATAAATTTCTAATTTACTGTAAAACTTCAAGAGTGCCGTAAAATCTTCGATTACGTGTAATTATTTTCGTTTCAACAGTCTCGTGACAGTATTTTAGGTGAGGTTAGGTTAGGTCACGTTCCACTCCACAATACAAATTCATGGCGGCAGAACAATAAACCAATTGTGCAGTTGTTTATGGGTGAAAATATAAATGACGAAAGTAGGTGCAATTAATGTCCAATCAATGTCGGCAGAACAATTGCGCCATGAATTCATGTATTTATATTTTTTATTGTGGAAATGTTGCAAGATCAGGTTTAACAATTCAGATAACAGACCATGAAGGCGGAGATCCGAGGGCGCGTAGTAGTCACAGTTATCTTAATCGAGTTCGAGAATACCCGCGTACTGAGAACTCTTTACAACTCCTTGGTGCGGAGTAGACTCGAGAGTGGCTCGATGATCTGGGGGCCACATGAGAGCAAGTACTCTCTTATGGTGGAGAAAGTCCAAAAGAAGTTTCTGAGATATCTCTACATGAGAGAGTACGGGCATTATCCTTGGCTTAACCCAACCGAGTTTCTCCAGGGTATGCTTGGCTACAATAGTTTAGAGACTAGAAGGAATGTGTATTTGATTACACATTTTTATCGATTGCTGCGCGGTACGATCGACAATACTGAAATTATGCAGAGCATTGGTTTGTATGTTCCTGATAATTACCTTAGACATCGTCAGCATAGATTGTTTCACATTCCAATATACAGAACCAACCTGCCGATGGTTATGCCTGTTGGAAAAGCTACAGCTATGCTGAACAAAATCGCTTTGGATATTGATATATTCCATGTGTCTGAGGGGGTTTTCCGAAGCAGGATTCTCCTACACCTCTGACCAGATTGTGCAGGTCACTTTTAATTAGTTAATAATAAATTGTTATTTTAATATACAATATGTATATGGGTATGTATATATGTATGTATATGTATATGTGTATGTATGTATATATATGTGTATAAATTCATAATATGTATGCATTAAACATAAAGTTTGTAATGTATATATTATGTAATAAATAAAAATTGAATTGAAATTGAATTGAATTGAATTAAGCACTTGCCTTAGATGGCGTTTATATCAAGAGCTCGCACGCGAAATACGGGACTCGGGTCTCTGCTATCGGATCGGTCGGACCTCCGCCGAGCGCTCACAGACTTTCTTTGTTATTTTATATGTAAAATCTTCTCTCCGGCGAGAAATAAACATCCACAGACAATCGCAAACTTTCTTTCATTTCTTTCAAAAGCTGCCACTTCAAATATAAGAGAAGTATTATGCCCTTGTGATACTGGAAAGAAGCGACAGAAGAAGGTCACTACACTCAAATAAGAAGTTATTTGAGTGTAGTGACCATGCGCATGATAGGACATTGACCCTTCTGTACCTACGTAAGTGCTGAACAATTAAAGAACGGCGGCAGATTATATAAAAAACTTAAAAGCTTGTTATAAATTTGTTATAAAACCAAAAATCTAAATGATATTAATTTTTCAACCCAAGTTTAATCTATGTATTTCGAAGCAAACTCTGCTATCTCTATGATTATTCGTTACGATAATATTTATCCTGTATGCATTCGCTTAGGTTTATCTCAAATGATTCTGAATACATCTTATAAGCAATACCTACATATAGGTCTTAATGAGTGTTTAAAAATTCTTATAAGAAAAAGCATGGGAAAAAAGGAAACTTAAAAAAAACATCAACGTCTCTCGACGATTCGAAGACATTTATCGCCGCAGTATCACATACAATAAACCGTTATAATTTTCAATTCAATAACCAATCATTCGTCAGCTTTTGAATTGGGCGTCTTTATGATTGGTATTCGATTCAAGATGGTTGGCAACATTATTTAACAGCCGTACATAGGTGAAAAATCACAGAGGAGGCGTAAAGTAATGGTTTGCATCTTAAATAAGCCCTGCTGTGTGTAGTATATTATATTTTTAACAGGCCAGGGAAAAGCGGTGGTGGCTAAGTTGTTTAGTTGCCACGTTGCCGTCCGCACGTCCGAGGTTCGAGTCTTTCTCCAGCTGTATAATTTCGTGTTTTAGACGTGAATTTGAACGAAATTATTATATTAAATATTTATACATACTAAATAACAAGGATAGTGATAATCCTATCATGAAATCAGGAGTTTATAGACTTAATTGTAACGATTGTGATAATTTTTATATTGGCAAAACAAAAAGAAATTTTGAAACTAGGGTTAAAGAACATATCAAAGCATTAACTAGCAATATTGATTCTGATTTCGCAAAACATCTAATAGAATTGGACCATACATTTGATATTAACACAGGCTTAAAATTTTTACATTTCAACTATAAGATACCTCAAATAAATAATTTAGAAATACTCGAAATTAGGAAAAATGTTAATATTAAGTCTAATATAATAAATACACAGACGAAATTTTTGCATAATCCTATTTTGAATATTTTTCCACTTAACATTCCAAATGACCCATAATAATCAACACCTCGAACCCCCCCCTCCCCTCACCAACCCCCTCAACCGCTCCTTCACCGTAACATATTTGCTTGTTTCAACTTTTAAGATTAGTACACAATAATCCTGATGAAGAGAACATTGTTCACGAAACATGTAGATTTTTTAATCTAATATAGTGGTGAAAACAAAGTAATTTGTGTTTTATTTTAATTTTGAAAATAATAATTAGAAACGAAATGAAAAATGACCGATTATTATTAATTTTTTCAAGTCTGAGAATTTGGGTGATTAATAAATAGCCAGCATGGCCTATAGCGGTTTATAAAATAAAAAATATATAATGAAATTTTAAATAAATTAAATTATAATGAATATTATTAAGTTTTGCAGGTTAAATGTTGTTTCACATGTGACAGTTGTTTCCGCTAAACATCAGTCTACTCAAACTGTTTTGATAATGGCCTTACAAGCAAAACAGCTGTCACATTTAAAATAACACTTTACCTGCAGATAATAATATCAATTAAAATTTCATTGATTTTAAATTTCATTAAAAATAAACATGGAGTTTTACAAACTATACACAAAAACCATAAATAAAATATATGTTGATGGACGGTTTCCACGTATACTGTCGAATCTGCAAAAATATTTTTTTAATTTTACTGACTTAAACCATCTAATTTACTCTATTTTTTCGGATAATGTTGAAAAAATAATAATCTTCGTTTCAATAAATACACATATTAAGGGAATATTAAACTTTTTTTAAAATTATCCGAAAATATAGAGTAAATTGGATGGTTTAAGAGATTAAAACGAAACTCGATTTTTCGCAGATTCGACAGTATACGTAGGGACTAGGGAATGCAATCGCGAGTCGATATTGCCCTTTCGGGATCCCTCGAGATTAGAATTTCCAATCCCGCGGGATCCCTATGGATCGGGATCCCGAATACTTTTGTTTTTTTTTTGTTTATAGAGCTTGCACTTTTATATCAGCATATTTAATAAAATATTCATTATTAATCATCGCTTTCAAGTTTCAATCAATGTAGTAGAGTAAAAACTACTAACTAGTAGTAGTTTTTATTACCATATAAGGTTGATAAAATACAACAAATATTATTCAAAGCTATTTTCATTATTTGAATGTGACATGAACATAAGTTTTAAGTACTTACTTAAAGCTCTATAGACATACACAATTAAACATACAAAACATAAAAAACGTTGATCAATCCCGATAATCTCGTCCGATTTTTCGGTTCGGGATTGATCTCGTAAAATGCCTCGAGATCTCGCGGGATCGGGATTGCATTCCAAAGTAGGGACCGCCGATGTATTACGCTTACCGATCTGACGGGACTCTCGATGATGTCTGCCAGAGGAGTGTCACAGCTTCCGGGAACGCTCTGCCCGTGGTTGCTCCAGACCGAATGCTGGGGAACAAAATCACATATATTTGAAGATGTTATGGCTCGGATGAATAAAGAAAAAGAAGTTATTAGAACAATAAAAATCCGAAAACTTCAATATCTAGGACATGTGACGAGACATCCAGAGAAATACGAGATCTTGCATCTCATAATGCAGGGAAAGATCGCCGGAAGTCGGGGCCCTGGAAGAAGGAGGACTTCATGGCTGAAAAACTTGAGACAGCGGTTTGGCCAGTCTACTGTGGAACTGTTCCGGTCCGCAGTAAACAAAGTCCGCATAGCCAATATGGTAGCCAACGTCCGGTAAACGGACAGGGCACGAGAAGAAAAATAAGTAGAACAATCTTTACATAGGAATGGAGGTATGTTCTGAGAATATAGTTACTGGATTTTTTCCCCAGAGGGATGACCAATTGATTAAGATAAATTATTCAAGAAGAACATGTATGGAAGTCTTTTTATAGTATGGCCCAGGGCTTACTTAAGTGATCAATACACAATGCAACGTTCATCAATTCCATCGTAAAAACATTCATACATAATCAAATTTTTAAAACTTCTGTATTGCTTGCTTATTTTAAGGAACTGTGCAACTGCGAAATCTGTGTACACTAACTAGTTCACGAGAAAAGACTACAGATGTCTCTAGCACAGACCTTCAAATAAACGAAAGGTTTTTAGATTTGGAACATATATAGAACCGATAATGTATGGATGTTGGAAAGAATTTGATTAATACGATAAACAATACTTTAATGCGTATGTTCTAAGAATGCAAATAATGGATTTCATCCACAGAGTGATACTATGATGTAGCCTCACAGAGACGAAGCTATTTATATGGGAAACATGTAATTGTGCTCTTTGAACATAAATATAAAAATATTGTTCTAAATATATGCTTCTTCTAAATATTAAAAAAAAAAAAAAAAAAAGCATGTACCCAGTCGAACTACTCGAGTGCCGACGCCTTTTTACTGTGACAATACTAGAACAAATGCTCACTACTACTCGCTAGTACCTAGAATACACAGGTTAGGTAACAATTATACAAACATAGCGGACGTGTTTGGTTCTGGCCTGTCACAGTATAGGGGCGCGATACTGAGAGCGCTTCATTCCGCCATAATGTAAATTATATACACTTTCTTTTTTTTGTTTTTCTCTCTGTTTATACTATTTTGCAAATAACTGTTATATACCTACATATGTAAAAGCCTATTTAGGCGTAAATGAATGAATAAATAAATAAATATAATAGGAAAAAAAAATTTTAATTAACTCCTATTTTTTATCTACATAGAAGTTAAAAAAATTAAATTTCAAGCGTATTCTAATGTATATATTAAAAAATTTGCAAGAATATCTTACATATTCGCCGCTGTATATATAATTAATCCTATGTGCCGTACATTCTGAGATAAACGAATGAAACTGTTTTAAAAAATAATTGCACGGTCTAGCTTTATAAAAAATATTTTAAATAATTACTAAGCAGACTTTCCAGATGAACGGCAATGTTTTTTTAGTATATCTCCATTATCTAAATGAAAAATTTACAAATTGATTCGTTCATCTCAGAATGTACTAAACAGCACATTGGCTTTATTATATATACAGCGACGATAAATTAAAAAGAATATTCCACTTTAAAAATACAGAGGTATCATTGCCAGCTGCGAAATCTCTGTAATATACTATTTCATGGGAAAGGCTATATGTAGATATCTCTAGCAAAGTCCATTCGAAAGAAACCTATTTATAACATATATACAACTTTAAAAAAAATGATAATGTGTGGATGTTCTTACAGTGGAATTGGTGAATGTTACGTTGAGTAAAGTAATCACTTAAGTCAGCTCAAACAGGTATAAGCCCAGGGCCACCCTATAAAAACTTTCATACACGCTTTCCATAAGATAGCTTCATCTCTGTGAGACATATATTATGCATCTTAATTAATAATGATCTCGGCCACGTGTGAATTTTTTTATTTTTTGATTATAGTTTATTTGCTTCGATGAACGACTTCAGTTCTTGATGGTTCTACATGCAATACTTGGTTCTGCATACACCAGATGCACCACATCTCAATCCACTCACTTTCCCAGTGATGCGCAGTTTCCCTCGCACAATGGACCACGAAGTGAGCCTGTCCGACAACTGTCATTGCCGCACGCTTCGGACTTTATCGTCCTCGACCGGCTCGCTGGTGCAGCGCAGGAAGCCGTCGGACGCATCAAAATGGCCGGATTCAAATCGTCTGAACCAGCGCAGACACGTGTCGAAGTTCAGCACGTTGCCGTATGCCGAACGAATAATCCTGGTGGCTTCCGAAGGACTCTTCCCCCGGCGAAACAAACGTGACAGGATATGCCTCAAACTGGCTTGAGATATTTCTTTGCTTGTCATTTTGCCTGCAGCCGACGAATTGCCTCGATTTCTGCGCGATCGTAAATTACGTATCGAAAAAATAATAAACCACTGCTATGGTAACGCGCAGCTCTTTGAAAGCGGTTTGAAACGTAAATATTCGCCGTTTTTTAAAATGTTATATTGAAACACAACCAAAAACGAAAATAAACTCTGCGCATATTTAATTAATTAATAAATCTCACAGAAGGGCTTATACCTGTATGGGCTGATTTAAGTGATCACTCGACACAACGCAACGTTCACCAATTTCATCGTGAGAACAAGTTATATGTTCCAAATAGGGATCATCTGTTCAAATTTTGCACACATACTCTTAGGGACCCGGTGGGTAATATAGGTAACATTTCCCCCCTCCACCTTTACCTCTCCTCCCTCTGACGTATTTTGCATGCAAATCTATACCGTTCGACTGATCTGACCCAAATTTTGCATACTTATTCTTTAGGATGAGGCGGATAATATAGGGTAAATTTTCTTCTCCCCTCTACCCCCCCCCCCGGATATATATTCTGTACAAATCTACACCATTTGACCGATCTGACCCAAATTTTGTATACTTATTTATAGGACCAGTCGGGTAATGTAGGCGACATTTTCCCTTCCCCCATCTAACTCACCCCTTCCACAAATAAATTTTCTGCACAATTCAACACCGCTTGACCGATTGGACCGAAATTTTGCATACATATTCCCGACGGAAAAAATTTGCCACATTTCTTCCCTAGACACCCTTTCCATCTCAGCCTTGATTGAATGGAAACATTGTTTTAATCCGAAGCTTTGCAAAACAATGGAACCTTGTTTTCTATTACCGAAGCTGTCGGCGACATGGCCGATCCCTGGCTGTGTCTCCTGCGAGCAGGGCTGGACCTGCTGCGCGTCCATTCTCCTGGAACAGGCAATTCTGGAAACAGTAAGACACCTGCAGGTTACTTTGAAATCTACTCAGATGTTTATTATATAGGAAAAAGTACATATTTTAAACAATGAATATAACAATTTGTATTGATTAAAATTAAAAAATTAAATATAAATATAATGTCCCCAAACAGCAATTGTATGCTGGTATAAGGGGACAGGAAATAAAATATAATAAGTAGGTACAAATATTAAATATAAGCACATTGACTTATCAAACAGTTATCTCCTCCCCAACGCGAGTCCCTTCAGCCGTTTATTCAACAGTTCTATACTATTTAATTCGTTTATGGAATTGGGAACTCCATTATAGAAATCAAACGCAGTGTATAGGAAACCATATTTCTCTCTATTAGTCCGCGGTATATCACTTCTTATATAGTCTCTTGTTCTTGTGTGTTGTCTATGTACGTCACTGTTCTGGTAAAGGATGATATTCGTTTTTAATAATTTATTCTTTATTTTATAAGTCATCTTTATCTTTTCTATCTATATATCAGATCTTCTAGGTTAAGCAAGCCGGTGATTTTGTACAAGTAAGTGGTTCTGGTGTATCGATCTAGGTTGAAGATTATTTTAAGAGCTCTGTTTAAAGTTCTCTGTATCATTCCCTGCGCCTGTGAATTACACTGTGACCAAATAATGCCATATAAAATATGAGGGAGAATAAAAGCATTATAGATAATTTTTTTAGTTCTTGTATCAAATAGTTCACCTCTTTTCATCACACCAACTATGGGCCCAAGTTTTTTATAAAAAAGCTCGAATATGATTCGTCTATATATATATATATTTATATTCGTCTTTTTCGTATATTTTCGTCTCATTCGTATATTTATATTCGAATATGATTCGTCCATATATACATATTTCAAGCCCCATATATTTCACACAATCACTTTGTTTTATAATATATCCCTTTATAGAAAGTGTTAGGCCTAAAGGCGGTTTATTTTTTTGCTTTAGAATCATGTAATTAGTTTTTTTTTACATTAATACTAAGTGCATTTTTATTCAGCCACAAAAGATATACATGCAAATCATCATTAATTCTGCTCTGTAAGTTGCTTTTGCCATCCCCGGTATAAATTAATACAGTATCATCAGCATAAACAAAATATTTTCGCAGTAAATTAGCATATCGCAGATCATCTATATATTAGGTCCTTACATATGAAATTGGCGTTTTGCCGTACTGGCAAATTTGATCTCAAATATCTTCTCTTTGGTTAGGAATTCCAAATCCAAATTTATACAGTACTCACGTATTTGTGTTTTGAAAATTATAATTCATTTGTTTTTTCCTCAATTGTTTTGTCACTCAGTTTACAAAATGAAAAACTTGAAATATCGCGTTATTTACGAGTACGAGTTCCACCGTGGCACCACTGCTGCAGAAACGGCTCGAAGGATTAATGATGTGTATGGCGACGGTGCCGCAAAAGAAAACACAGTGCGTTTTTGGTTCCAACGTTTTCGTTCTGGAAATTTCGACCTGCAGAACAAGCCCCGTGGACGGCCGGAGACCAAAGTTGATAATGAAGAATTGAAGGCTATTGTGGAAGCGGATCCATCGCAAACCACATCCGAGTTAGCTGCAGGCTGCGGTGTTAGTGATAAAACTGTTTTAATCCACTTGAATCAAATTGGTAAGGTGAAAAAGCTTGAAAGGTGGGTACCCCACGAATTGAGTGAAGCAAATCAACAAACGCGCGTTGACTGCTGCGTTGCATTACTCAACCGGCACAATAATGAAGGGATTTTAAATCGAATCATTACCTGTGATGAAAAGTGGATCCTTTACGATAATCGGAATCGCTCATCGCAATGGCTGAACCCTGCCGAACCAGCCAAACCATGCCCCAAGCGAAAATTGACTCCAAAAAAGTTACTTTGAGCGTTTGGTGGACTAGTGCTGGTGTCGTTCACTACAGCTTTCTTAAATCTGGCCAGACGATTACGGCAGATGTCTATTGTCAGCAACTGCAAACCATGATGGAAAAGCTAGCTGCTAAACACCGAGGCTGGTTAATCGCTCTAGGCCACTGCTGCTTCATGATAACGCTAGACCACACACTGCACAACAGACGGCTCCCAAATTAGAGGAGCTTCAATTGGAATGTCTAAGACATCCACCGTACTCTCCGGACCTTGCCCCAACAAATTACCATTTTTTTCGAAATTTGGATAACTTCTTGCAAATTAAAAAATTCAACTCCGATGGGGCAGTCCAAACCGCCTTCAAAGATTTTATTGATTCCCGTCCGAATGGTTTTTTTAGTAAAGGGATCGATGAACTACCTATGAGATGGCAAAAGTGCATAGATAGCAATGGTACATACTTTGATTAAATAAATATATTATAATAAAATAAAATCGGCTTTATGTTCCTCCCACACTAAACGCCAATTTCATATGTAAGGACCTAATATAATAAATGTAATAATGGATCCAATATTGAACCCTGCGGAACTCCGATGTCTATATTTATACGATCACTCAACTTATTGAAATTCTTTGTCATAGTACGAGTACATCTTCCTTTTAGATAGCTTTCAATAAGTTTTAGTGAATTACCCCTGATCCCAAGACTGTTTAATTTATTTAATAAGATATCATGGTTTACAGTGTCGAATGCTTTTGACAGGTCTACAAATACTGGTATAACGTAATTTCCTTTATCTAATTCTTTATGAATGAAGTTAATGGCATCCATTAGTGCAGTGGAGGTGTTGCATTCTTTTTGGAATCCATATTGATAAGGATCAAAACCTCTATTTTTATTTATAAATTGAACAACGCGCGAATGCAATACTTTCTCAAAAAATTTACTGAAAGTACTTAATAGGCTAATTGGACGATAGTTCATCGTCCCGCATCGTTTTTACTGCCCGATTTATGAATTGGTATTATATTGGCAATTTTTAAATATTGGGGAAATTCATTATCTTCAATACTTAATTGTTTTTGACAGAGGCTCAGCAATTATATTTTGTAGATTTAGATTTTTAATATCTGATGTTGTTATTCCATCATACCCACAAGCCACGTTCATTTTAAGGCTTTTTATAATATTTATAATTTCAGCTTTATCAATTGGAGCTTCTGAAAAATTTAAGAAAGACAGTCGAATTAGTATGTATATTAGGGTGGGCCAAAATTTTTTTGTTCATTTCTTAAGGGGCACATCGATAAAAAGATGCCAAATGGTCTTAAACTAACATATATAAAATATCATTACATTCTGATAAGTCTAACTGCCTCCGAATTGATGACGATTTTTTGCTTTTTTTCGAGATATGTTCTAATTAGGGTTCCAACCAATAAACGTAATTTTCTTCAAATACAGACTTTGTATATCATGATTGCAAGTATGAGGGGTTGGTGGGTCGAGTGGGGGAAAGTCGAGGAACACCTACTTCACGTATTTAGTCAGTGTCAGTATTGCTCCGGCTGCAATTTTTCGAGGTTGTGTCGGGCTCGTTTTCCTCATTTCTAGTATGGTTCGTACAAAGCGGATATGTACGTTATTTGGTGATTCAAGTGATATTAAAAGTAATATATTACCAACCTATGAAGATGTTATAAAGTTTTGAGTGGAATCGGCATAAGATAAAACGTGATAATGAAACTAATAATGAACCCACTTACTATAAGGAAATAGAGAACATTGTCAAAAATTTAAGAAATATGATTAAGAGCTTCCATTCCTACTGTCCAAAAAAACGAGGAAATGTGACGTTGAAGAGGTACATTTGCATATGATGGAACTAACGTGAACGTTGGTAAATATGGAGGTTTCGTACGTCTGCTTGAAAACAGATTAGGTAAACCGTTGCAGTGGATTATCTACCTACTTCATATGAATAAAGTACCGTTTTGGCACTTGTTTCTACATATTGATGGTGGCACATCGGGACCCAAATCATTTTCAGGGAGAATCAGTAAAGATCTAGAAGTAAGTGAAAAAAGGTCCATTGTTCGATTTCAACAGAGTAACCAGAGTTTTCTGTTCAAGGTATTAGCACTGACCAAACATATTTATACAGAATAGTCTCAGCGATTTCAACAGGCATGTTTCCTTAGGATTTAGTTAACAAATCGCCAGGTAAAATGTCTCACGATCGATAGCTAACTCGTCCTAATCGAATTCTGCGTTTGTACGTTTGGATAGAATCTCCTTCTAAAATCTTAGTAATTCTTGCTACGTATGTCATCAAGGTTTACGCCCCAACATGTTATGCTATAAAAAATTCACCCTTCCTGTAAAGATGGAGCACGGCACCTGTTCAAACTCATCATTGCAACAGGATATTTGTCCACAGAACTGAAAGCCATAATAGAATCTGTAATTCAAAGAATACTTCGCACACACTGAAAATTTATTAATCACAATGCTGACTAACTAGTTTCAACTACCCACTATAAAATTGGATGCATTGTCTTATACAGATCTCACTGACTGGCAGTAAAATATATCCGATCCACCGACGAAGACATCCAACTGTTTGTCGCCCAAAAAGCAGAAAGAGAACTCTCATTACTACGCCTGCCAGGCTGCTAACAAGCTGTTGAAAAAGCAATCAAGACTGTGACAGAAATATCAGCCACACTGTGCAAAAAATGTGATAGAGAAGGCTTCATAAAAAACCAAATATTATCTCGGAAAGCCATGTCCAAATTCAATAAAAATAAGGATTTTTCGGGTGTTTCAAACATTATAAAAATAATAATATTAATGGCATTTTTGTAAACATTTTCAACAAACAAAAGTATATTTTGTTTTATTATTTAACATTTTTATGCATTTTAAAACTTTTTAAATCTTGTTGTAAAGACTCGTCAGAAATGAGATTTTTTTCCAAAATATGTGTTCTTTAAAGTCAATCCGGAGACAGAAGATGATATCCCATGGTAATGAAATTTTATAAGTAAGCTAAAAACATCATTTAGCACCCTTTTCTTTCTGTGCCTAATAAAAATCGTAAAATTTTTTTTTCATACAACGGTGGCCCACCCTAATGTATATGTAATTTTAAGGGTATAAACACCAACACAACGAAACAATATGCCTCGTACGCACGGCTAACAAAACGGTATACAGCGCCATAAGATGCGGCGTCTTTCTACGCATATTTTTCCACTTATTTCCCCCTGGATGATGAGTTGGTTTAGACTATAGTTTGGTGCTCTCATAATACGTCCGAGATACTCCAGATTTCTTGTCTTCAAGTTCCGCAGCACCTCTTGATACATACGCGAGAGAACTTCAATAATCGTCACTCTTAATATGCGTCTATAGAGTCACATCTCAAAGGCCTCGACTTTGCGGATTAATTCATTGCTTAGCGCCCAAGCCTCCACTTCATATATGAGAATGCCGAAAATATAACTTAGGACCATACGCATCCTTCGATGCGGGCTTAGGTCGCGATTAGAGAGCGAAGGACTCATTCTGAGAGACGCCCTTCTTGCCATCTCTATTCGAGGTCTCACTTCTTGTTAAGGAACCCATTTCTTGTTCACCCATGCACCAGAGTGCTTGTATTGCGTGACTCTTTATATTGGGTCATTGACGATTATATCCACGAGCGAAAGGAACAACAGAATAAGTCAATAAAATCGGGTTTTAAGTTAAGTATGCAGAGTTGTTATTTATTAACTATTTTTTAATTTTTTCAAAAAGGACAAATTACACGCTTAATTATTTAAAAATTTGGCTTGAAACAACGACAATAGTCAATATCTTTCAACGTTCTTGCGCAAAAAACAAAACTACTGGTGCAAAAATGAGATAAAAATAACAAAGGCTTTAAGAGATATTTCACAAACACGCGAAATTCCCAAATTTTGTTTTGATTCTCCCGAAAACTTGCATTTTTTTAATCTTTGGCTATCCCTTTCGCCCATAGATATGTAGTGTAGGAATAATCTTGATAAGTTAATAATTTAGTAATCTATAAATAAAGTAATAGGTGAGCGTCTCAAATGTCAAAATAATTTAAATTTCAAACTTAAAAGTGTAACAACATTTAATACTTGCCTCCTAATCAATTAGATTTCATTTTTGGGACTAGGCACTCAAGTATCTGAGTACCGGCATATTTTTTATATTAGGCGTTTTCACAATTAAAAAAATTATCAAAAAACGACATTTTTATGGTATTCCTAAAAGGTATAATAAACTTATAAATTGAGGAATAAAATGTGAGCTCTCGCAAACGAACTACTAATATAAATATGCTATCTTACCTTATAAGGATTCTAGGTTAAACTGTTGCGTCTCTGACCTATTTTGCAAACGTTTTTTACTGTAGGTTCCATCGTCACGCTTGATATCGCTAATTCAATCAATATGTCAGTGTTAGTGTTGTTTGTTTGCAATACCGTGTCGAAAGCGGTGTACTTCCGTGTACATAACTCGTAGCAATACCGTGCCAATGACATGTTGTGTATGAATTAATAACGAATAAAATTAGCCACGCTATTGCTTGCCCAACGTAACTTGGCGTGCGGCGACTTTGGAACTAAAACCCGCCCCGCCCGCACCCGGCGGTAACCCCGAGCCCTGTCATTCAGTTCATTCTCGTGTGAGCTGTGACATTTTGACTTCCAATATACACTGAATCATTATGTCCAAAACATGTAAAACAGTCCGGGATGGTGCAAGAAGAATTGCCAATGTTTTGCAAAGCTGAAAAAGCAAATAATGGGCCGATATTACCGTCTGACAGATTGACAGATAGAGCGGCCGCCATACCGGTTTGTTTATTTAGTGTTGCCCTACCGAATTTCTATTAAAGGCTCCGACACCGGTCACCGGACATTCTGTACATTGTGTAATAAATTTACACCCTGGCAACTTCTGTCACGCGACAGGGACGCCCTCCCCGCGCGCCAATTTACACTGGTGCGTCTATAGCGTTCCAATTGTTTACGTTCAGAGACAATTCGCGTGACATTATAAATACCTGCATTATCGACAGCGGAGGGCAGGACCGTGTGGCGCGTGGTCCCCTCGTGGCTGGCGCGCCTCCTTCCGCTTCCGCTGTCCGCGGAGCCTCCCTTCAGGACGTACAACTTGCCTTCTTCCAGTTCCTTCTCGCCGAATCCCCTGGTCATCCCCTCCCCGACCAGGCCGACCGACAGCCGCCGCGCGTGGTGGTTCTCGGTCGCTTCTTTCCTGACGACCGGCTCGTCTACTATTTCTATTCCCCCATCTTCCGCGATGGTAACTTCTACGTTGTAATTCTCGTAGAGGGCGTTCTCGGCCGCTCTCGAGTTCACTCGCAGCTTCGACCGTATCTTCTCCGAATTCGATTCGTTCGCGGGGTTCGGCTGGACGGGCTCTTTCGCGTTCTTGTAAAAGTCCGTCTCAGACTCCCAAATCAAGTAGTTCATTTCTGCAGACTTCTTTTTGAAGTCGTTCCAGTCATCCATTTCTTGTTAGCCTTAAACACCCGCGCAGTTCATGTTTTAAATTATAAATGTATTCAAATATTATCACCACAAATACAAAATTTGTCCAATATTAGTGTTTCAGACAGAAAATATGAGAACATTAATCATTCCGCTGTAAAATGTTTTTAATGCGTATTATTTTTTTATGATACTGTCTGCTTCAAATTACACTCGTTCCTATTCCGTAGGAATAAAATACCACCTCAATTAACAGCATTCAAGTGTGGACAGTCTCTTTTGATGAAGCACCAATAAAAATTTATAAAACATCCGATTTAAGCACCAAAAAAATTATAAAATCTCGAAAAAAGCACCAAAAAAATTATAGATATTTTTATATTTCAAGCAAAATGATGTTTGCTAAAACTTAAGTGTGTCGAATAACTCGGTGCAAAACAATGTCTGGTGCAAAAATGTTCACAACAGCTCCCACCACGAGTAACGATTGGTGGTTCGATTAACACGCATGCTGAAGAAGCTTAAATTATCTGACAAACTTGCTTTTTGATTGGTTTGTTCATAGTCCCCAACATGTTGTCGTAAACTCGCAATATTTTCATCCGATGAAGCGTCACAGAGCGAAAAGTCCCGTCTATGTATGTACACACAACACTATATTGCTTATCGATTTGGCATTAACTTGTGGAATGACATGATTGGTTTATATATACGAATAAATAAAACACTTGTATAAGACCACGTTTGTGTTTAAGTATACACTGCTAGTTAGAGAACTACAGATGCTGACATCTACAGGTGAGAATGTAAAACTAACAAGCATTGGAATAAAATATGTTAGGTACCTACTTATAGAGGTGGGTGGGTTATTTGTGGGCGGGTGGGGGTAGCCAAGAGTGTGACTTAATTTAATGGAAACAAAAAACTTACCCCTCCTCTCTTTATTTCCATTACATCAAGCCCCACCCTTAGCTACCCCTCCCCCACCCACCTCTATCAGTACCTAAGATATTTTATCTTATTAAAATGCTTATTAGTTTATATTCTCACCTGTAGATGAGAGCATCTGTAAAGTACTCGAAACTAGTAGTGTATACTTATACTCAAAAGTGATTTTATACAATTGTTTTATTTATAAATTTATTTAAAACACGTTTGTTTTATATCATTTATAGATTTCACAACACTTTATTTAAAAAACATTGTTCAAACAATATTAGTTAGATTTAACCCATGTTACGATGTATTTAGATACCATATTCGGACATAAGTATTTAGATACCATCCATAACGAGATGAAAAAAGAATATTTTGAGTTTGTTCAAATCTTTCAGAACAGTGCTGGATTTATGTCACAGAGACATTATTAATCAATTAGTGTATATTATAGATATCTCACAGAGACGAAACTGTATTAATTATGGGAAAATAGGTATAGAAGTCATTTGGGTGTACACAGGACTTATGACCTGTCCTTTTATGGTTGGCTTAAGTGATCACTTTACACAATTGTAACATTCGAGACGACAATTGTAACACGAGATGAAAAAACACCGCTAGCCCTAAAAAATGATTTTAGTTCATTCTATTAATAATATTTGTCTTTAGAATTTTCTTCAATGCTCTTCTATTTGGTAGATTTGTTTCACTGTCTCGTGTATAGCAAATAGACGATAACCATTAAAGAACAATGGATTCTCATCTGGATTAATTAATAATGAAGATTTAAGGCCAATACTGCCCTCAGAAGCATAATGGCAGCTATTTGCAAAAAAATCACAAAATGAGTTAAATTAAATATAAGGTAATGTTTTATAAGAAATTGTGAATCATTTGACATTAAGAAAAAAGCAACATAAAATTTATTTTAGTGCGAAAAATGTCATATTTTTTCTGATTTTTTTTCAAAATTTTATTAATTCTTAATTACACTTGTACACTTTAATTAATTACAGTATATTTAAATTTTTTATTATTAATTTATTAACGCCCTTAAGGGCTTTACAAAAAATAGTAAAGTAATACATGTATATTTTATAAACTAAAGAAAAAGTAAAGTTTAAAAAATGCATGTAAATGACACAGACGCGTCGAATATCAGCAGCGTATTTGTATTATAAAGTATAGATAAAATGTACATTATATAATGTATTCTGTAATAAGCAATATTCCTATATCTTTATGTTGATATTTATTGTTTAACATTATAATGCCGCCAATTGACGTCAATCATAAAGCTCTAAAACGTAAACAAACCTAAGTTATTCACAATTATGAATAATGAGCTTTCTAATTGATTGAATTTATTAATTTCAGACCTTTCAAACTAAAAACTTCAAAATTGGCGGCATTTCAATGTTATGAAATAGTTGTCAAGATACAGAAGTGTAGGTCGAGCACAATCAAAAGACCATTCCCAGTTTTGTCCGGTAAGTAGAAAGCGGGGGGAAAGTTGCCTGGCAAGCCCGTTTTACAAGCCTCAATATGATATTCCAAATGAATATATTTTTTTTTAGTCTAAAAAAGGTTACTTACTTACTAGAAAAACTTATTTTGTGTTCATTTTTTGCATCGTAACAACACACATATATTTTGCGCACATTTTTTTGAATACGGTCTAGCTATAGCAACATTGCTTATTTGAGAATGCGGCCGAATGTGTTTAGAAATTGTTATATATAGTGAATGTATAAGAAATAAAAACAAAAATTAAGTTATTATTTAAAGTAGAAAGCAAGTATACAGCAATAGCACAAGCATATATTACATATATTGCATTTTAATTCATTTATGATGTTTTGTAAAAAAAACTTGTTTTAAAATACATTTTCATAAATCGAAACATTCAGTAAAATTTTTGTTTTGTTAATTATGCAAATTTCTTAAATAAACAAAGGACTCGTATCTCAAAATGTGATTTTGTTAAATAGGTGCCTTTATGCTTAGGGTACGAACATGGCGAAGATGCTTCACTGCGATACCTCGCGGTCGCGGTTTAGCTCGCTACCTCGATGTCACCTCCATGTAAAACAAACACATGCTAGTAGATACGCACGCACATGCCGAAAGATACCTCACTGCGATACCTATAGAGGTAAGCATAGGCTTACGTGAAAACAAAATATTTTGTTTTCACATCGCGGTCGACCGCGAGCAGCGATGTGATCTGGCTCGCGATTGGTCATATTCGCCTCAGCCTTGCGAATTTGTCCAATCACGAGCCAGATCACATCGCTGCTCGCCGTCGACCGCGATGTAAAAACAAATGGAGCTGTCATTATCATTAATCCCGTATTTTTCATGTCACGATCGCTCTAGGTATCTTTTAAACTGTAAAACAAACGTTACCTACCATTAGTTCATTATTTTCATTTAGTGATTCTACATAGTGCCACCTCCGTTCGATTTTTTACTTGAATAATAATTGATAATAATGTAGAAATAGCGAGTATCGACATCGAGGGGCGACTGAACCGCCATGTTCGCACCGCCATTCATGTAAATAGCAAGTATCGACATCGAGGTAGCGAGCTGAAACCGCGATCGCGAGGTATCGCAGTGAAGCATCTTCGGCATGTTCGTACCCTTAGGGAGAAGAATACTGGTACCTACACCCGGTGTTGCAATAGGCACACGGAGGCACAGGAGCAATGAGGAAATTCAGCTCCTATCACAACAACCTTTCATAACCAGCACCACCAGATCTAGCCGACTAGCCTGGAGAGGAGATGTATATCGGGCAAGCAGCGACAGAGCCTTTAAAATACAGAGGTAGACCTACTAGGAGCAGACCGCTAGGCAGACAAAGTCAATGTCCTGGCTCATCTGGAGAAGCTAGGGGAGAAGGAGGGATGGAATCGAAGTGGAAAGGCAAAATCCAGTAGGAAAGAGCTCTATAAGAGTTGTATGACCATTGAAAGTAAGTAAGTACACGGAATACGTGACGCATCAGTATTCTAAATACCTTCAAACTTATTTAAGCGCTTGTGCTATGAAAACAGGACTAACTTGCCGGTCTCCTGGATTGAGTCTCGAAGCTTTGACCACCGGATCACTACCCAATAGACCGACTAGTGCGTCAAATCTCCAAGACGCTAGAGTAAAGTTTCATTCAGTGGACATGCACTTTAACAAATAAACCTATTACTATTTAATTTAGATAAATTATAAAAGTCTCACATAGATGAAGCTGTTTAAATGAGAAACGTGTATGTAAGTCTTTTATACGATGGCCCAGGACCTGCATGAGCTGGCTTAAGTGATCACTCCACACAATGAAACGTTCGCCAATTCCACCGTAAGAACATCCACAAATTATAAAATTTTTGTATTTGTTCATATGTTCCTAATTAAAATCATTCATATATTTGAAGGGAATGTGCTAAAGACATCTGCAGTCCTTCACATGAAATATATAGAATTCGCAGTTGGTATTTATTATGTCTATTTGTTTATTACTATATTTCTAGTTTCCTGGATACTCGTTTTTTTTGTATGGGTTATATTTTATTGTATAATTATTTCGCTTTTTATCAATTATTTTATAGTTAAGTAACAAAGGAGCGGGCCCCGACGGTCTATCACCATATTTTGTCAAAAAATGCGCCACCACTCTTTCATTACCACTCACCATTATATACAATAAATCCCTAATGGAAGGCATTTTCCCCAGTAAATGGAAAACCGCATTCGTCACACCTATCCACAAAAAGGGAGATAAAAGTGATGCGACAAATTACAGACCAATCGCGAAATTAGACTGCTTCGGGAAAATCTTTGAGTCTCTTATCCACCACGTTATCCTCAACCACATCACAAACACAATCACCCCTCTTCAACATGGCTTCTTTTCACATCGCTCAAGAACGTCTAATCTTCTCATATATTCTCAGTTCATCCGTAATGCAATTGACAACCGACTTCAGGTCGACTCTATCTACACCGAATTTGCAAAGGCTTTCGACAAGGTAAATCAATCCCTTCTTGTCGAAAAATTAGCAACATTTGGGATACACGGTACCTTACTAAAATGGTTTAAAAGCTACATCACAGAAAGAACCCACATAGTTGTCATCAGCGGCCACTCAAGCACCCCATTTTTCACCACCTCCGGTATAAGCCAGGGATCCCGCCTAGGGCCTCTTCTCTTTCTGATATTTATTAACGACATAAAAGAAGTCATAAAACACTCCAACCTATTACTTTTCGCTGACGACCTCAAAATATACAAATCAATCAACACTATACATGACTGTCACCTCCTTCAAATTGACCTTAACGCACTCCAAAAATGGTGTATAAACAATGACCTCTACTTCAACACAGAAAATGCAACTCAATATCCTTCACCAAAAAACGCAGAACCATACAATTTGAAAACAGTATCAACCAAACCACGCTTAATCCATTAACAACTATTAAAGACCTGCGAATAACCTTTGATAGCTCCCTCAAATTCAACCACCACATAGACGATATCTCTAGGCGAGCATCCAAAACTCTCGGTTTCGTCCTCAGAGCAACGAAAGAATTCCACGACACAGGCGCTCCAATTGCTATCTATAAATCCCTCATCAGAAGTCTACTGGAGTTCTCATCAACAATTTGGTCACCCAACTACGAAATTCACAACTACAGAGTCGAAAAAATCCATAAAAAATTCCTTAAATCACTGACACACAGACAAGGCCTAAATGAATTGCTCGATACATACGACAAAAGACTCGAAAATTTCCATATAATCTCATTAGAAAAAAGACGAAAAATCACAGACCTTATGACACTCCACAAAATAGTAAACAACAAACTAGACTCGCCCTCAATACTCTCGCAAATAGATATTAATATATCTGCCCGGTCTTTGAGATCCCAAACACAATTCCACACAAAGGTCTACAACACCAACATAGGTTATTTCTCTCCTCTACCTAGAATGCTAAACCAGTACAACGAGGTAACGTCATGTAACCCCAACATTGACATATTTCACATGACACAACCTCAGTTTAAGAGAGGCTCCTGCTCAACGCTCCTGACCGATAATAGTTTGAGCGTGTAAGACGGACTCTTCGGAAATCAACCTAAACAAAAATTTTATAGCCACAAAGCGCGGGTACACATTTTCTGACTTATTTGACCTGGGAGCCTACATGCCTATTATGTCGTGCGGAGAATGTGAACTTCGTTCATCTTGAAATCACTTACTGTAGTATACTTATATTGTATAATGTATTAATGTTTTATTGCAAAATGTAACTGTACTGATCACCTTGTCCTAAATGACTATCCATTAGGGTCATTCTGACCTGTCGATAGTCTTTAAATTAAAAAATAAAATAAAATAAAAATAAAAATAAGTATTAAAGTTTATCCCAGCGTAATTTATAAGTCCATAGTTCGCTCAAATTGTTTAAATATTTTATTTATAATTGTATTAGGTGTTAATACATTAATTCATTCTCTTTCATTATTTTATTCATCATTCATATATTCAAGCTTTATACTCTATTGAAGGAGCTAAACGTCACAAAATTTATAAAACTGGGAAGACTTCGGTGGCTGGGTCATGTGGAGAGAATGTCCGAGCATCAAGCACCAAAGTCCCTGCTGAACGCAAGGCCGGTAGGGCGAAGGAGCTTAGGAAGGCCAATATGAAGATGGAGTGACAACGTCCTCAAAGACTTTTCTGCCTTGGAGCTTCTGAACTGGAGAGAGCTGGCAATAAACCGAGAAGAGTGGAGGAAGACCCACCAAGGGTTGTAGAGCCAAAAGTGATGTGATTGTATTGTCAAAACACTATTCTTACACATTGCAGTATTTCTATGTCGCGGTGGGTAACCAAATGCATCAAACGCATGCAATGAGCATCAATTTGATGGTAACGTATATATTCTACAGCTAAATTACGTCTTCAAATTGTTGACAGTCTGTAAAATAATCAATATATCAATATATTAAATAAAAAGAAACCTGTGTTTCCCTACCCGCCACAATCACCCACCGGTGGTTATGGTGGTGGATAGCCCTTGGTGTCACATCGAAAATATGCGAGTTTGATGGGAATGGCTGTGCGTGGGTGGGAGTGGGTGACGAAAATGTGCTTTCTGGCACATTGTTTTGTATGGGAGGGCCGCAAATGCTTCAGATTGTTTCAAAATACGCGCCGACTGTGTCAGCGAGTCTAGAAGATTCGGGAAAAACCTGCTCTAGAAAGTTCTGGAAGGAGAAGGTTCTAGAAAATTCCCAAAAGTTCCATAAGGTCCTAAACAGAGTGGCGGAATGTGTTGGTGTGTCTAGAAGGTTCCTGTACATTCGATACATTTCTTGAAAGTTCTGGAAGGAGAATGTTCTAGAAGCTAGTATTAAAATGAAAATTAAACTGATTCAGTATTAGTGTGCGGACGCAGGTGTGCGTGAAGGCGACGGGACAGTGCGCCATGAATTATTCAGCCCGACCGCAGAATCGATATACGCTTTTACCGACGCCAATCTAACGGCGGCGGTCAGTGCATTACTTCTAGCTGCGGTTTAGATGGACAGTGTGAACGCGGCGATTATCGTAATTAAAAAATGAACACGCCACGCCTGACCATCGTGAACGCGGCCACAACCGGCGGCCCGTGCACACGGATGTAATTTTAATGAGAATTTCGGTGACCGGATTTTTCCGGACGGGATTTTTTCGGACTCTGATTATTCCGGACGGGATTTTTAAGGACAAAAAATATGTTTGATTAGATTCGGATAAATCGTCTCACTTTAAACTCAGCCATTTTATGCTACACACGCAGAATTACTAACTTCAATTAATACATGTTGAAGTATTAGTTAAAATGTTTAGTATTATAGATAACATATCGTAATAGATTTCCTAACCACTCCAATAAATGGTTAGTGCAATATTGTACCTATAGTTAATGTATTAATTGCTACAATGATATAAGCCTAATGAATGCAATATGTTTAAAGATTAGATGAACGATATTTACTTCTTCTTCTTTTTCTTTTAGTAAATCTGTTGATCTGTGCTACAGAAAACTATGCCTCCTGGGATGACGAGGTCCAGCTATCTCTCCATCTTTTCGGTGGTCTTCCCGGTAGGCGTCGTCCAGAGGGGATTTAATTCGCTGCTGTATGCACGAGTCTGTCACTGCCAGATCTTGCCAGCATCTCCTTCTGGATCTATTCCATCAGGCTGTGTCCTCTATTTTGCAAATTTTCCTTGTGTCTTCATTTCGGACACCGTCTAGAGCTTTTCCAGTAACGGATCTCACCTTCATTTCAGTTTTTCTGAGGAGTCCTTTGGTGCGGACAGTGTCAGCCCACGTCTCTACAGCGTATGTCATAATAGGTCGCACGCATGTCTTGTATATTTTGACCTTACGTTCAATGTGCATATTTTTGTTTTTCAAGAACAAATTTTTGAGACACCCTGAAACGCTGGATGCTTTGTTAACTTGCTCTCGGACTTCGGTATACAGATCGCTATGGCTACAGATTTCTAGACCTAAATATCTGAAGGTCGTGATTTGTTCCACAGGTACATTATCAATACTCAGCTTACATCTTGTTGGTTGTTTTGATATTGCCAAACTTTTAGTTTTTCTGATTGCTATTGACATAATAAGTCCTTGTGATTCAATGTGGAATTTGTACAGCATTCTCTGCAAGTCATCTTCAGACTCTGCTGTTATCGCTGCGTCATCTATATTTACTGATTTTTTTCTTGAAAATATGGTAGAGATCTCAAAGATCTATGAATAACATTTTAAATCCAATTTATATTATAGTTCGATATAATATAAATTGGATACAAAGTCATTTGTTATATTTGGCTGAGTTTTAGCATTTTCTATTTTGAAATTTTTGGTAGTCAATTGTTTGGCCTGTTGTGGTAGGTCGTATAATTTTAATTCGTTACAAATCAGTCGTGATTATCCTGTTTTTGTTTTGGCTTGAGTCATGTGGTAGTTTTGAGCCATTCTAGTGTAATGTTGATGATTTTCGTATCTTCGTCTTGTATTTCACCATTTGCCAGCTTATGAATGCGTTTTAATGTTTCGATTTTTGTAATGTTATCAACGTTTAATTGCTGTGTTATGTAATTTAAAAAAATGTAATTTCTTGTCAAATTTTTATTCAATTTGAATAAAATTTTATAAACTTAAAATTCTATTAATTTAATGACTGACATTTAGACATGTTTGAATATGTTGCAATTAATCGAAAATCTTTTAATGTACGATTTAAACGAGAATCGACTGTAGTATGTTCGATTTGGATTGAATTGGAGATCGATTTTTTAAAAGTGAATTGACACGTCTATCAGTGATATCTCGACAACGTTTCTTCAGACATCCGATAATAATAATTTCGATGTCCGTCCTTACCTTCTTATTTAAAATCTGATCTCCTTCCGTTTTCAAAATTATTAGAAATTAAAATTAAAACATCGACTTTATGCCTGTTTTAATAAAATATTCTGAATAAGATTTTTTAATATTTCAGTTTAATGAAAATTAAAACTAATAAATGCTAGTGTATCCATTACCAATATGTATGTAATTGGTAATAACCGTTAATCCAAATATATAATTTTAATCTTTTGAATTTTTAATTTTTTTTAATTTGAAGACTATCGACAGGTCAGAATGACCCTAATGGATAGTCATTTAGGACAAGGTGATTACTACAGTTACAATTTACGATAATACATTAAAATAAAACATTAATACATTATACTATATAAGTATAGTACAATAAGTGATTACAAGATGAACGAAGTTCACATTCTCCGACATAATAGGCATGTAGGCTCCCAGGTCAACGAAGGGCCGATTGTTTCAAGTTGGATTAAGGTAAGCGTTCTTTTAAATCATAGATTTTTACGTTCTCCACCAATCAGACGATCCGTTTTCGTAAAAATCTACGCTTTAATCGACCGCTTACTTTGATCGAACTTGAAACAACCGGGCCTATGTCAGAAAATGTGTACCCGCGCTTTGTGGCTATAAAATTTTTGTTTAGGTTAATTTCCCAAGAGTCCGTCTTACACGCTCAAACTATTTTCGGTCAGGAGCGATATAATTTGTCTCTTAAACTGAGGTTGTGTCATGTGAAATATGTCGATTTTGGGGTTACATGACGTGACCTCGTTGTACTGGTTTAGCATTCTAGGTAGAGGAGAGAAATAACCTATGTTGTAGACCTTTGTGTGGAATAGTGTTTGGAATCTAAAGACTTTGGGATCTCAGAGACCGGGCAGGTATATTAATATCTATTTGTGAGAGTATTGAGGGCGAGTCTAGTTTGTTGTTTACTGTTTTGTGGAGTGTCATAAGGTCTGTGATTTTTCATCTTTTTTCTATAATTTTAATATATCAAGAGTAGCTTGTGGTTAGGACTCTCGCTTCGTGATCCAAAGGTAGCGGGTTCGGATCCTATTTTCGTCTCCATTCAATTCTCTCTTTCGTCTCTATTCTATTCTCGTCTCCAGACCAGCAAGTTAGTCCTATTTTCATAGCACAAGCGTTTAGCTTAGTTTGAAAATAGTAAGAATACTGATGTGACATATTCTGTGTTCGCATATCTAATAAAAAAAAATCTATCTAACAATGTCCATCACTAACGCTACCAGATGGCACAAATTAAGATGTGTATAAAATGAGGTACAAAAAAGTATAATTCTATAGGTAATAATGTCGGTCACTAAGGCTGACAGATGGCTCAAATAATAATGAGGTATAAGAAGCAAAAAAAGCACAATTCTCTACAAAACAATGTCTTTCACTATTACTCCACCATGACGGTATTTATTTATTTATTTATTTTATTTTTGGGAAAATTAACAGAAAATCAACATCTTAACAAATATAAAATAATGGTTTTAAAATTATGCCAATTACAAATTTTCCACTGAATATAGTAATTTAATTTAACAGCGAGTGGAGAGGGTGGAGGGGAATGTGGGACGGGAGTAGAAGGGAAGGTATATTGTACGAATTACTTTGGGTGCGGTTGTGTAGATATTTTTTGTTTTATGTTTCTTATCGTCGAGTTGAAAATGTCGATGTGGTGATAGTTTGTGTTAAATGAATTTGTGGATCTGTAGATAAAGAAGTTTTGTTTTTCCATATGGCGTTATTCTCACAGCCTTAACTCGCGGCCGATGTAGTAAAAGTCCGACATTTTACGGATTATAGCCAGATTGTATTATATACTTAAGTTATGTTTAAATAAAATCTCTCCCTTAGCGATCAGCTCTGGTTGCACATTGCGCGCTTTCGAAGCGAGACAAATCTCATACGTGGACACGCGTCACAAGGGTCGCTGAACGGCAGTTGGGAAATGTAATTCTCGCGACATTGTAATTTAAAATATTAAAATTAAATAGAGTGCTCTATTTACAGCATTTATAGAATTTAGTCGAAGATCGTCGATTGCGATAAACTGCTGGTCGATACACAAACCGAGCCGCCGAATGCCGCTCCTTGGCTGCTAAATGTGTTTCAAGATTGTCAAAACAGAGGTTTATTTGTTACGCGTGTAGGCTTTACGGCATCAAACAAATTATATATCCATCTATACCGATATTCAGGGTTATTTGGAAAACATTAATAACCCCGCACGAATAGATTCCCGCTTTGATTATAAGTGGAATATGTTCAAGCTATTATGATCTTATATCGATAGTTAGATGCGACATCAAAGTTTGCTTTTTTTTTCAGTATTTCTGACATCTTTTTTGTAAAACGTTAGACTATCATTACAGTAACTTATATCGAATATGAAAAATTCATTCCCTTTGATACAAGTCAAATAAAAAAATAATAACCTTTAAATTCCAATTAGAAAAATTCCAATTGGAAAATTTCCAGGGTTTTTATAATATTCGTATTTTATAATATATTATAATTCGTAATATATATGATCATCGCCGTGTTTACTTTCAAATTTTTAACACATTTCCAACCAAACGTATATTCTAACCTAGCAATTAAACTTTAAAAATATAATTACCGTCAAAAAATTAAATTGACCTATGAAAATAAACAATTCGATGTATCTCGCCTTAAAATGACCCAAAATAATATCAAAATGTACTTTAAAAGAATCTGATTTGTTTTTTTTTTACTGGCAACGGAAAAATCACACTACTCGATGCAGATTTGGCGCAATCATAATATAAATTATTATTAGGTACATCTTTAAGTTTAAAAATTTTCACCATACATTTTGACATTTAAGACGCTTTATCCGTGGATAACAATAGTCTATATATATATATGCAGGAATATATGAGAGTTATGTAATAATATATCTTCATATTAAAGAAAACACATTATTATTGTGAAGTTGCAATTTTAGAACAAAGTTCTGTGAATTATCAAACTTATTCGAATCATAATATTATTAAAATCAATTAGAAAAGACATACAGAAAAATCAAATAAACGAAAAAATATTTTAGCTGCTACCGGGATCTCCATTCTATCTGGGGATGGCGCGTTATCCAATTTCGCCACTGCACGGTTACGAAAAATTTTCGACGTTATATGTAGTCTCTTTTCAATTGATTTATATTTTTATTCCATTTTTGAAGCAATCCGCTTTTTACAATGCAAGTCACAAATACCTTTGTGCGTCTACCGCTAGAGGACACCGGAAATTAATTTTTTAATTTTAATTTTTGGAAACATTTATTCTGAAATTGCAACTTCACAATAATAATGTGTTTTCTTTATCAAACATGTGTTGTATCAACGATAATAACGATGAATAACGCGCCATCCCTGGATAGAACGGAGGTCCGTTGGTTCGAATCCCGATAGCAGTTAAAATATTTTATCGTTAATTTCAATTTTCTATGTGTCTTTTTCTAATTGAGTAATAAAAATTGGTTTATATATTTTCATGCTATAAAAATTAAATTGGCGAATATGGTAACTTACCACTTTACGCAAAAGTCAATATTTTTGGATTTGGTTAAGATTCGGCGGCTTTGGTTATATCACAACATTTTTCTCTGTAAAATGATTTAAATGCCAAAATGAATGGTTAATATTTCGAATCATTAAAGTGTATTGACTGTTTTTGATAGCGATGTACGCGATTTGATCATTTTTGAAATTTGGTCACTAAATTGTACCGGGGATATTTGATTTTGAAAAAATCTAAATTGACACCATAGTTTTCAAAAATGCCTAAAAGAATTTTTGATAATTAATTAATTCATCACACGTGATTTACGGCATTACGCTTATGCGCTTCAATCTTTACCACCTGGGATAGGCAACTAGTACAAACAAAAGCAGGGAAGGAAGTGGAGTAGTTGTGAATAGTTTTTGCTGATGAACTGAATAATAAAGCTTCACTTTACAAACTCACTATTCGATAAATCAAACGTTAACTTTCTGAGACGTGTTCAACAACTTTTTGTTTAGTTTTTGCTAATGAATTGAATAATAAAGCTTCACTTTACAAACTCACTATTCGATAAATCAAACGTTAACTTTCTAAGACGTATTCAACAACTTTTTGTTGAGTTTTTGCTAATGAATTGAATAATAAAGCTTCACTTTACAAACTCACTATTCGATAAATCAAACGTTAACTTTCTAAGACGTATTCAACAACTTTTTGTTTAGTTTTTGCTAATGAATTGAATAATAAAGCTTCACTTTACAAACTCGCTATTCGATAAATCAAACGTTAACTTTCTGAGACGTGTTCAACAACTTTTTGTTGCTACTCTCAAACAGCGAATGAATCCAATGTTTCACATTGAGGTGTGATTACATATGTGAAATACAAAGTTATTAACAAATTGATATGGCAAATTTCGGCATTATCATTACTTTGATATTATACCAAATTCCATAATCATTGGTCATTATCTAATAATCATTCCAGAAAACGATGAAATTATCATTGTTATCCGGTATGGTCGTGGGTTTGAGTTTATTCGAATTAATTCCGTAATCGAATTATCATTATTTAGAAATTACCGAAAAAAATACGTTATTTTGAAGGAATGAAATTTCATACAGTATCAAGTCAAATCATAGAGGTCTCACAGGGACAAAGTTATGAACATGAGAAGCGTGTATGGAAGTATTTTTATACGATGGCCCAGGGCTCACAACCTGTACGAGCTGGCTTAAGTGATCACTCTACACAATGCAAAGTTCAACAATTCCATGGTAAGAACATCCACACATTATCATTCTTTTTTTTGAAAGTTATAGTTATTTGGAAAACATTACTAACCTCACATTCTATACTCCTGCCGTGATTTTGAGTCGAAAATGTTCAAGATATCGTGACCTAATAACATCAATAGTTATGGAGACGTGCGACATCAAAGTTTGCATTTCTTTTTCAATATTTCTGATTTATTTTTTGTAAAACGTTGGACCAACATCACGGTAACTTGTATCGATTACGAAAAATTCATTCGTTTCAATACAAGTTAAATAAAATTATAAAAACCCTGAAAAGTTTCCAATTGGAATGTTTTCCAATTGGAATTCGAAGGTCGTAATAGCTTGAACATTTTCGACTCATAAATCAAGACAGGGATATAATCCTGCGAGGTTATTTATGTTTTCCAAATAACCCTGTATATATTCAAATCTGAGATTCTTTCGTTTATTTGAATGGACCATGCTAGAGACATCCTTCTTAGAACATGCCTGTGTTCTGAGAACACAAAGTATATTTGTGACAGCGAAAAAAAGAAAAAGATGTTCTGCAGTCATGATAACAACCTTGGGTTGCGAATGCGAATGGTTAGATGCTACGTGTACTTGATATTAGTTTATGGAATGGAAGCATAGACGCTAACTTGATAAGGCGACTTGAGGCATTCGAGATGTGGATCTACAGAAGAATACTCAAAATAAGCTGGATGGACAGAGTTACGAATGAATAAAGATATGGTTCGGATGAATAAAGAAAAAAAGTGGGTGAGTGCTTATGAACGCACAATAGAAGTGAAATCTTATGATTTCCAATAATTACATTTATGTTATATAATGGATTAGTTCGGTTAATCAGAAACTATTATTATTTCTATGTAAAATTATTTATTTTTATTTCTATACTCATAAAGTACCTAATATTAGTTACAAAATATACAATGTGAATTAATTATATTGTGTAATTTTTCTCTGATTGGACTTCTTCATTGCTATTATATTCTAAGAATGAAACTGTAGGTTTATGGAAGCTGAAATATTGTATATTATAAGTTCTTTAGATTCATAAATATTATCAAAATGCATGCATACTATGTTGTAGTGTATAGTGTTGTGAACATGGTAGTGTGGTGTTGGTCCTGACGAAGAGACGGGTACGTCTCAAAACCGGTATACCTGAAATCTGGTAGAGGTTTATACTAATTTAACTAACACTCTGCTTTAGATTCAAATTTATTTAAATATCTAAAAAAAATCTCCATCAAGCGCTGTTCCGTATTTCGTCGTGGTCTCATTCGGATCGTTTGACATAATTGAATTGAATTTTACCTGCAGCATAAATTTTAAGTATACACTTTAAATATCACACTGATCATATACAATAGCATGCGCGTATTATATTAATAACTACCCCTAAATAAAGTACTAAGTATTAACTGTATACGCCCCGTATATACACTTGAAATACTATACTGATTATTTGAAAAACATACATATAATACGTAATAATAAAAACGTAATTATCGGAACGACGCCCTCCTTATCAGATAGTAAACGTGGCTGATGACGACTGGAGCCGAGTATACACGATTCAGTGCGTCACCGACCCGAGCGTGACGATTCACTTTAACCAGAGATGGCTAAAAAACCTGGTACGATGATTTAGCTGGTCTATTCTGGGCCGCAGTAAAAAAGCTTCACATTAAATTAGTTTCGCTGTATTCTTTTGTTATTCTTTTACTTTTTAAGACTTCGACAAAACTACGAGGCCCGCTTACAGTGGCAAAACTCCAGGCAATATATCTATGTGAGAAAATCACATAGATATTTTGCCATCCAGGATCGAACCCAGAATCCCAGGTATGAGAAGCAAGCGACATGCCCACTGGACTACGAGGGCCACCGCTAATATATATTCCGGCTTATTCTTATTACAACAAGCTTGTTATATTGGTGAGACTAAAAATAGAAGGGACGATACTAGTAAAGTTTCCACGCGAAATGTCAAGACATCTGTCAAACGTCAAAATTGACGAAGCAACAATGTAATACAGGGTGTTATATGTGGAGTGTAAAAGCAAAAGTAGCAATATTAAAAAAATTAAATAAAATGTTTTAAATGCAGTCACCGAGGATCACTAAGTAATTTAAATTGCACTGAATTCTATATTTTACGTATCTATTCCTTCCAAATTCATGTTTTCTATAAATTTATAGACCATGTTTTGCATAAAATCTCAAATTCAGTACATTATAAATTGATATTTGGCGATAACTGTATTAATTTTTTTGCTGCCTTTGCTTTTATACCCCACATATAATGTTAAACATAGGTAATAGAAAAAACTTTAGGTGAGTTTTCATCTTTTAATTATGAATATAAAATACTATTTACACCTTGGGTGATATGTCAACAGTTAAGAAGATAAGCGACATCAAAGTTTGCATTGTTTTTCTCCATATTTCTGACCCATCTTCTGTAGAACGTAGGAGGATCATAAAAGTAACTAATATCGAATATAAAACTTCATTCGCTTTAATACAAGTTATGAAAGTGAATGAATTTTTAATATTCGATATAAGTTACTTTCAATGTTTAACAGAAGATGAGCCAGAAACATTTTAAAAAATGCAAACTTTAATGTGACGTATTTCCGTAATTATGGAAGTTTCACCCAAAGTATAAATAATATTTTATATTCAAAATCGAATGAAAAATATTCACCTAATTTTTTGCTAGTAGCTATGTGACACCCTGTGTGTATAAATTAATTTTATATATCAAAGAAAAAGCAACCTATGTAGGACCAACAACTTCCTTCCCGCCTAAGGTAGATAGGTTGCTTTTTGAGACAGTTTTGTATTTTGAAGATTAACGCGTCAAATTTATTTTTTGTCCACACTTCGTAATTTTAGTTTAGATACGCTAATAATATTTTTTCAATGGATAAACTCAGTGTTTATTTATGTTATTTTTATGATTTCACTGAATTAAATCATCACTGTAATAGTTTAAATACAGTAAATAAAAAACAACAAAACCAGCGAAAAAAATTCTAACATTTCTGTTTTCACGCGCCATTGTTGCCAGGTAAAACAAGAATATCTCAGTCAACAATTAGATTTATGCATAAAATGTATTATCGTATTTAGAACCAACTTTTCACACAGCGTTTTTTTAACGTAACAGTTTTCAAATTCGTTCATGCCCGTTTAAAATCGATACGTCAGAACCGCTCGGAACTCCTCGTCGGAAAATCGTCCCAGCGGCCGGAAGGACGCGGCAATTCTGACAGTTATTTGAAACTTGGAATGCAACATGGCGGCCGGGTCATGTGACGATTCCAAGATGGCGCCGTGCGCGTCAAACGTCACTGGCTGTCGTGAGCGATGCATTTTTAATGTCCCGCGTTATAAAATAGCAAATGTCATCGTGTTGCCTGCGCTGAAGATCGCTTTTTTCCATGAATAAATCATTTTTTGTATATTTTATTCGGTAGTCACACTGTCCCTGCGGATTGAATGTAGTGGGCATACGTCAGCATTGTGATTCGTTGTCTGTATTACCTACCTATCACTAAGGGCAGGTTGTTTCAAGTTGGATCAAAGTAAGCGGTCGATCAAGGCATAGATTTTTACGAAAACGGATCGTCTGATTGGTGGAGAACGTAAAAATCTATGCTTTAAAAGAACGCTTACTTTGATCGAACTTGAAACAACCGGGCCTAATAGTGCTGAATCCTTTAGGCCCCAGTTTTCTTTTTATTTTAATGGAAATGCGAACACGGAATACGTGTCACATCAATATTCTTACTTTTTCAAAATAACCTAAACGATTGTGCTACGAAAACAGGATTAACTTGCTGATGTCCTGGATCTGATCGAACCATCGACCACCAGATCACCGGGCGAGCGTCATGACCACTACACCAACAAGCTACTGTCATTGCATGTGGGGCATAAAAGCAAATGCAGCAATAGCCAAAAAAAAAATTAATGCCTTCATCCATCAAGGATAACTAATTTGTGTTGTAGGTATCTACTGCATTCGAGATTTTATAGGGAACAAAGACTGTAAACTTATAGGAAACATGATTTTGGAAGGGATAGATACCTACATAAAATCTAGAATTCAGTAGGTACATTTTAAATTAGTACCTAATCCTCGGTAACCATAGGGATGGGTCGTCGACGTATTTACCGTCGACGAAACGAGACCGTCCACGTCCATCCATCGACGAGACGATCAACTAGTTGAATTCGTCAACTAGTTGACGAGTCAACTTCGTTACGCGGACGTCGCGGACGTTCTATCTAAACATCGAGACGATGGTCAACTGTCTACGGTTCAACGCGACGCTTCTCGACGGCTCTACCGTTGGCTATTTTTATGACGTTAATTTTTAAAATTTTAAGAAGTTCGAAGGAATATAGTTTCGCGGAAAGTAAAACCGCTACTTGTGCTTATATGTAAAAATAAATATTTTATTATTTATTTGTTTACGCACATTATAGGCTTTTACATAGTGTTTTATATACTTCTTTCTATATATAATAAAGAAAGAAGTAGGTGTACACAACAATATCAGGTGTAAGCAGTAAAATATTAGTTCAATAAAAAATAAAATAATTAAACAGAATTGTTTTATTTTATACAGCGTAAAATTGGGAATTCACCGAATCGTCGCACGTGACATCACAAAAAATCAAGTAAAAAATAATAGATAATAGCTTATTAAGCCTATCTCGCCCTACGCATGTATTCAAATTTCAAATCTCTAGTCATAGTTCGTGTACACAGATCTGCACTCTATGGTAGTGTACTTTAGAGTTGAAATGAAATTACCCGTCGAGCCGTCTATGACGTCTATGGCATCTACAAGTCGACAGCGAGAGATGAGAGAGAAATAAACGGAGACGTTTTGTCTTGCTCTCGCTCGTTGCTTTGCATTGCGTTAATCTCGAATCGTCCACCGACCACGGCGTCCGCTGTCCACCGTCTATGAATTCAACTAGTCCATGCGATAAACGTAAACGGTCGACGCGTCGATGCAACGTCAACGGTTGATTTCAACTAGTCCGTCCATTCAACGCCCATCCCTAGTAACCACATTTTTTTTTGTTACCACAAAATTATTTCGCTGTGTTTGAAGAAGAATTTTTTTAATTTTTTGGATATTGCTGCTTTTGCTTTTATACATATAAGTTGATACGTCGTTGTCAGTCGTTTTTTAAATATTGTATAGCAATATAAACAAAAATAAAAAAAATCACGACGAAGGGGTCCACAACGTAATCTTCAATTACTGCTTCCATTTGCTTGGGAAGAGTGTCCTGTCCAGAGTCCTATTCATGTCACTTTTGGTGATGTGTCCGCTCTGTACTAACTACTACATTACATTGAAGTGTACACTTCACACCTTTTGAAGTGCAATGCACACTACAAACTACACACACTTCAAAGTTATTGAAAGTATGTACTTCAAATAGTACACTTCATTCCAAAGCAAGCACTACAAAGTATATACACTTCAAAGTTATCGAAAGTACGAGCACATACTTCAAATAGTACATTAATTTCTAATGTGAAAATTTTGGGAAGTTGATGTAGATAAATAAAGAAATCTTTGGAAATCGAAACAACCCCCTACCCCATGGTTTGAATATTGATATTGTGCTATAATACTACAATTACTTCATTAGTACTACTGCAATAGTTCACTTAATTAATACTACAATTACTTCATTAGGTACTTCACTTCATTAGTACTACAATTTCATAGTACTACAAATAGTTCACTTCATGCTCTTTTTACTACAAATGTGGTGTACACTTTGTAGTCTTCAAACTGGTGAACGTGTGTGTGTTGTAGTCTTCATTTGGAAATGCAGTTTTTCCCTTCGATAGCCACCTTCGTCCTTTTCCACAGCCGTCGGAAGGGTCTGCTCATCAAAATCCGAGAATCGACCCTTTCCTGACTACTCGTCTAAGCTGGTATCACTAGCATTGAAGCGAAAAAACCACTATGCTCTTTCGATGATCGAAAAGATCTTTGAGATTACAAAATGATTCAGCAGCTATCCACCCCTCATTGAACTGGGACAGCATAACTTGTGTATAGTTTTCACAACCCGAATTCTATTAAGAGGTTATATTATGACGAATATTAAGGCTCTGACGCATTTTTACGTATTTTATCGAACTTCAATGACAAACAAATGAAATACTGAAAATGTTACTTGACACTATAGAAAACATACAGTTCACCGAATATCACAGCAATAACAAAGATGTTTTTTATTTGTTATATTTATATTCTTATACCAAAGTGAAAAATACAATTTTGGTTAGACTATTCCTGTCTCTCTAGAATAATCTGTATTGAGTCAGGCATACTTATGCAGTTTAGAATTTTTTACAAGTAACCTGTGTGCAAAATTGATTGATTGATTGTGATTAAAAAATATATTTATGTATTGAAATAAAACACAAATCACTTTGTTTTCACCACTTTATTAGATATAAACTCTACATGTGAAGGGGTAGGTGAGGGGAGGTTGGGGTCAGAGGTGCTAATTATGGAATGTCATCTGAAGGGGATGGAATCTTCAGTGGAAAAATATTCAACAGTGGGTTGTGCACAAATTTTGTCTGGGTATTTATTATATTTGAATTAATATTAACGCTTATTCTAATTTCAAGTATTTCTAGATTATTTATTTGTGGGATCTTACAACTAGTATCTAAACATTTTAAACCTGTGTTAATATTAAATGTATGGTCATATTCTATTAAATGTTTTGCAAAATCGGATTCAACACTGCTAGTTAAAGCTTTGATGTCTTCTTTAACCCTAGTTTCAATGTGTCTTTTTGTTTTACCAATATAAAAATGATCATAATCGTTACAACTATGTTTATATAATCCTGATTTCATGATAGGATCATCATTGTCTTTGTTATTTATCCTTTTAATGTATTTGGGTGCGTGTACCAATTTTGGGAGCAAGACAGATAGGTGAAGCAAGATGGAATAAGCACAAGAACCTTCAAGTTGTGGCAATGAAACGAATAAGCCTACAGGAAACCGTTTTTACTTTCTTTATTTTAACTTGTGGCGTCTGCTTGACTCAAAAACTTTGGATCGATTTTTAACCCTTTTACCGTGATACAGTCGAGCTGAAACTTTGCAGACAGACTTGTGGCGACGATAAAAATGATCTAACAAATAAAATTTAAAAAATTAATAATTATAGAATAATTTGGATTTTTCAAATTTTTAATGTTTTTTTCATACAACTGAGACGCGTGCTGTAGACACGAAACCTGATTAAGTAAGAAAGGGAGTATTTATAATATAAACTTGTTTTTTATGGGTAAGTTTTTTAAGCGAACTTGAGTACGGTGATGAAAGTATGACTGAGCGCGCCTTTTGTTCACAAGCTAAAATTGTTTACGCGAAGTCGATCTATTATGCGGTGGTCAAACAAATCGCTACAAGAAGGTTTGTAAAAAGGTCCGACCACCATAGGGGTAATGTCATCATTCTTGATTGTATTGTCTATTGTGTGATAGGTATACAATTGTAAAATTAGTCTTAGGTTGACCTATATTATGATGGCATGATGGGGCCATCTTGCCACTTGAACAGGTTGAAAGGTGTTAACCAAAAAAGCAGGGTTCAGGAAATATTCTGCAGAGCATGGTAACAAAAACCATTAGAGCTATGTTAAAAATGAAACAATGATGGGTGTACCACAGCAACATTAGAGATAAGTTAAAAGTGAAACAATGATCGGTGTGCCACAGACAACATTAGAGATGTGTTACAAAATGAAACAATGATCGGTGTGCCACAGACAACATTAGAGATGTGTTACAAAATGAAACAATGATCGGTGTGCCACAGACAACATTAGAGATGTGTTACAAAATGAAACAATGATCGGTGTGCCACAGACAACATTAGAGATGTGTTACAAAATGAAACAATGATCGGTGTGCCACAGACAACATTAGAGATGTGTTACAAAGTGAAACAATGATCGGTGTGCCACAGACAACATTAGAGATGTGTTACAAAATGAAACAATGATCGGTGTGCCACAGACAACATTAGAGATGTGTTACAAAATGAAACAATGATCGGTGTGCCACAGACAACATTAGAGATGTGTTACAAAGTGAAACAATGATCGGTGTGCCACAGACAACATTAGAGATGTGTTACAAAATGAAACAATGATCGGTGTTCCAACAGACAACATTAGAGATGTGTTACAAAATGAAACATGTCGTTGTGGCCACAGACAACATTTAGAGATGTTTGTTAACAATATGAAATCAATGATGTGTGCCACAGACAACATTAGAAGATGGTTGTTACAAAATGAAACATGCCGGTGGTGCCACAGACAACATTAAGAGTGTGTTACAATACCAAAATATGAAAAATGATCGGTGGGTGCCACAGACAACTTAGAGATGGTGTTTACAAAATGAAACAATGGATCCTGTGTGCCACAGACAACATTAGAGATTGTCTACAAAAATGAAACAATGATCGGTGTGCCACAGACCCACATTAGAGAATGTGTTTTAACAAAATGAAAACAATGATCGTGGGTGCCAACAGACACATTAGAAAAGATGTGTTTACAAAATGAAACAATGATTCGGTGTGCCACAGACAACATTCGAGATGTGTTTACAAATGAAACAAATTGATCGTGTGGTGCCACAATGACAACATAGAGATGTGTTACAAATGAAACAAATGATCGGTGGTGCCAACAGACAACATTTAGAAGATGTGTTACAAAATGTAAACCAATGATCGTTGTGCCACAGAACACCCATTAGATATGTGTCACAAATAAACAATGATCGGTTGTGCCACAGACAGTACAAGTAGAGATGTGTTTGTTACAAAAAATGAAAACAAATGATCGGTGTGCCACAGACAACATTAGAGCGTGGTGTTACAAAGTGGAAACACATGATCGTGTGGCCCACAGACAACATTAGAGATGTGTTACAAAAAGAAACAATGATCGGTGTGCCACAGACAACATTAGAGATGTGTTACAAAATGAAACAATGATCGGTGTGCCACAGACAACATTAGAGATGTGTTACAAAATGAAACAATGATCGGTGTGCCACAGACAACATTAGAGATGTGTTACAAATGAAACAATGATCGGTGTGCCACAGACAACATTAGAGATGTGTTACAAAATGAAACAATGATCGGTGTGCCACAGACAACATTAGAGATGTGTTACAAAATGAAACAATGATCGGTGTGCCACAGACAACATTAGAGATGTGTTACAAAGTGAAACAATGATCGGTGTGCCACAGACAACATTAGAGATGTGTTACAAAATGAAACAATGATCGGTGTGCCACAGACAACATTAGAGATGTGTTACAAAATTAAACAACAATCGGTGTGCCTTTTGTTCGTTTAAAATCAGTATTCAATAAAATATAAGAAGGGATAGCAGCAACTTGCTTAAAGCATATGGAAGAACAATATTTTGGAATAATATCCTTCGTTCTGTATTTAATAAGCCATAACTTCCCCCCTTTTCATATCCCCTCTTACCTCTTACGGCATGATGGTTTTGTCAAACTTGATAAGAAAATATATACATATTTTTAATTTAATTTAATTAATAATATATATAATATTTGATTACAAAGATACCTTGAAAATATTTACAATTCATTTTTTTATGTATATACCTCACGAAAAAGAATTAAGATTCTTGTGTGTGGCGGGGGATAACCACTTACAATCATATATCTAGGAAATCTAATTTATTAGTCAATGAGAAAGGTAATATATTATTTATCTTATATATTAATAATACAATACATGGAATAAGCAGTCAAGTAAATAATAATATATAATAAGTAGTCAAAAGAGACCAAACTCAATCACAAAAGACAATTCTACAATAAATGAGAACCCATTCGGCTTCACTGGGGGAATATGCACACAAGCTGCAACCGCAAAACATCCACCGTCAACATTAAGTGATTTATTATCTTTTCAAAGACTATGCCAAATTATACTTTGATAAGTAGATATTATTCCATAAATAAATGAGAATGTTGTGATTACAAAAACAGTGTATTATTATTGTTTTACCTTAGTGTCTCCGTTGCCCCTAGTTCCCCTATTATTTTAAAACGTTGTCTCGAGACAAAAATCTAATCCTTCTTCTAGGTCATTAAAAAAACTCTCCAAACATTTGACAAATACAACTTTTTTTTTTAAATTAGACAACGCACTAATCACATGTATTATTTCAGATTACCTCGTATACCTGGGACACAGCGCGTCACATAATTACCTATAAAGGTCGTGCTGAAAATGTGACAACGTAATACAATAATTATTAGTTCCCGCTGCTGGCGGAAGGTAAAAATCATCAAATTTAATCATACTTAAATGTATTGCAGCTGTATTTTGCTGCGTGAGCGAGCTGGTAAATATTCCCTAATTCTATTTACTAAGTGGCCACACAAAGTTTGTTTGCAATCCGCGTGAATATTTAAACCCCGTTGACTAAATTACCTACTTTTGATAGTATCCAGAGCTGTGTATTCGACCGATTATGAAGTATTAATGACTATTAAGTAACAATGACTATTAAGTATGAATGAGATAAATCCCGCGATAATGTATGGCTCCGAATGCTGGACTATGTACAACTCCTACTATGGGCAACATGAAACAATAGAAATGCGAATGCTTAGATGGTCGGCAGGAGTAACACTAAAAGATAGGATTAAAATTTTACGCATTTGTGGCAGCCTGGGTGTCATGGACATAAACAGTAAACTGGAGGAGCGACAGTTGAGATGGTATATAAGACGGAGACCACAAGACCACAGAGTGAAGCAGGCAATGTCTATGGAGCTACATCGACAGTCATCCAGAGAAAGACCAAAAAACTTTTGGATTACTCAATGTTCCAAAATACTACAGAGAAACGGCCTGGATGAAAGCGATACTCAGAACCGAAGAAGATATAGCCTGAGAACGAGAAGTTTTTTAAAATAATCACATAAATTACACAAAATTAAAAGTATTTATTGAATAATTTCGAAGATATAAGCCAAAATATATCAATGTTACAACATCCACACGCTTTGCAACACCAGCCTCGTAACATATATACAAAATCAGAAGCATTGGCTGGTAGTGTGCGTCTTCGCTGTGATGGCACTTGCTGTACATTGATTTGATTATAAAAGATGATTCTTTTCCATCGCGCGTGCTCCGCGCGCGCTCATTGGTTAAATGAAATTGCGCGCGTCATATTTCCTGTCACGCATTTCCATCCTTTTTCACGAAATCACTGCCACATATTGCAGGAAAGCGAGAGGAAAGATGTTACACATCAATAATGGTATATGGGATTATGCTAGTAGTAAAAAAAAATCATTAATTAGCGTCACGTACATGTTTAGTAAAAATAAAAATATATCCTTCTTAGATTCTTCAAAAATATTTGCGAGACCTCTTTAAATATTTGTTCCATTGTAAGCTTTTAATAAAGTAATATTTTATAATAATCGGTCTTCACAAAAAAGGGTAGATACATTCAAAATTTTCAGGTTATGTCAAAAGAGAGTAGAATTAATAAGATTGAAATTAAATATAATAAGAAAATGAACACCGCATATATTTTATTGTAGGCTTTTCCGGTGTATCCTCATAAATTAAAAAAGTACTACCAGCGTTATAATATCCACAATGGTAAACAAACCGCCGAAAGCTCTGAAGTAGTTGCTTAGTTGAAGTAGTAACGTGATATTATATAAAAATAGTCAATATTGGAGGCTCATCGATTATGTATCCGGTGTCCTTGTGTCATCGCGGGGGCTGGGCGCCGGTTATTGGTACGTATTTTGTTTCAGTATTTTATTTTATTAAAGTTTTTATGTTAGTAAAGATTACACAAAATATATTAACATAGTTAACCAGCATAAGACCAAATACATGGCCGTAGGTCGCACCCAACAAATCCCAACTCTCTCGTGTGGAAGTCAAAATTTTGAAACGGTACCAAGATTTACATACCTAGGATCGCTGATAACAAGCAACATAGTACTACAGAGGAGATCCAGAAGCGCATAGTGAGCGCAAATCGCTGCTTTTTCCGCCTACAAAAGCAGATAAAATCCAGACTGCTGTCCAGAAACACTAAAATATTAGTGTACAAAACGCTTATTAGGCCAGTGCTCACGTACGCAGCTGAGACGTGGGTACTAACTAAGAGGAATGAGCGAGCACTGGATGTTTTTGAAAGGAAAATTTTGAGGCGTATCTTCGGACCGGTTCTAGAAAATGGACTTTGGTGCAGACGTTGCAACAATGAGCTCTATTATATCATTAACTAGTATAGTGTATACCTACATTAACTCATAGTTAGTACATACATAAATATAATGCTTAATATATACATGATCTAAATTCAACATTTTGTCCGTTACATACACATTATACGTATTACTTATTATCACTGAGTTTTATCTGTATGTACTTCAGTTGACAGCTGCGATAGATTATCATTGAGAACTTAATACAAGAACACAAAAGATATATATTAGTACATTTTTGAAAGATTATTCCGGAGGCCCGAGGCGCCTGCGGCCTATTCACACTGAGCAAAATAGTGATGGGTCCGCTCTGTACTCACTACTACAATGTAGTACTACATTACATTGAAGTGCACACTTCGCACGTTTTGAAGTGTAGTGCACACTACAAACTACAAACACCAAAGTTATTGAAAGTATAAACTTCAAATAGTACACTTCATTTCAAAACGAACACTACAAAGTACATACATTTCAAAGTTATCGAGAGTATGAGAAACATACTTTAAATAGTGCATTTTTTACGGGAAATTTTTGGGAAGTTGATGTAGCTAAATGAAGAAATCTCTGGAAACTGTAACAACCCCCCCCCCATGGTTTGAAAATTTCTTGGAATCGAATGAAGAAATCTGGTTTTTCTTTTTTAGCTCGTCACATTATTATTTGGGAAAAAAATATTCACTTCACTAGTACTACATTACTTCATTTCATTACACTTCACTTCATTAATACTACAATTACTTCATTTCATTACTTCACTTCATTAATACTACAATTACTTCATTACATTACTTCACTTCATTAATACTACAACTACTTCATTACTTCACTTCAATTACTACAATTGTAGTGTACACTTTGTAGTCTTCAAACTGGTGAACGTGAGTGTGTTGTAGTCTTCATTTTGAAATGTAGTTTTTCCCTTCGCTAGAGCAAAACAAATGCACAGAAAAAACGTGACAATTTTGAAACATTATTGGTTAGTTTACATAGAGAAATTTATACTCTGGCTATAGATAAATTTTGATATCGAGTTATGTTTACTGGTACCTACTCTATTAGTTTATTATTAAAATATACGAAATATACATAACATCCCTATTATCACTGCTTTATCCCTGTTGTCTTATAATTGTGAGAGACATATAAATACCCTTTTATATTCTTTTTTTACCAAGTATTTTATGTTTTACTGCTAAATAAATTTTTAAAAATGCCCGTTCAATAGAAAATATCCCCCACAGTTTAGGTGATTAGTGTTGTTATCGGGCTGTTCTAAAAATAATGACCGATATTATTTTATGTTGAACATTCTTTGCTAGGAAATATTAAGTCATTTGTTTCTGTCCGACAATTAGGAATCTACCGCGTTTTTTATCGAATTTCGTTAATCCTTCAAAGTGTTAACCAAGTTTGAGGTGGAAGAAGCATTTCTGAATAGGCATGATGACATATTTTGAAATAACCTTCTATAATATAGGTACATGTCTACTATTACCGAAAATAACATTATTTCAGTAATAAACTAAGTTTTTACGCAAATAATTGCATTTTCATCTACATATTTTTAATTTCCTGCGAAAAAACCCGCAGGTGTCATGGCCACTGCGTGACGTCAAGCCTAAGTAAACATTGCATTGTGTCTATGACAACAGCTCAAGAGACACGGTGATGGTTACTTTGGCGTGACGTCATTCGCTCTGATCGGTGTTTCAGTTAAAATGATCGATTGTAGAATTTTATGCATTTATTTTAATGATAATCTTTTCAATCTCAATGTGTGTATTAAAACTGAATCATTTTCACAAACACATAATCAAGGCAGGACTCCACCTGTAAACGTTTTAAGCTATGAGATACCCTGTATAAAGTCGGCAGGTATAAACCACGATATATATTAATCTAATGATGTTACAGGTATAGATTTAAGGCATAATATGCGCACGTTTGTGTCTTTTAATTTAATCGTATTAGAAACTGTATCATAAATAAATAAAACTAAAAAAATATCCAACTGTAAATGGTAACGGATATTTTATACGAACCGTATGTTTTTCCGAGAGACGATTCTCGACGTTTCGTTGAAGTCGTATTCAACGTCGTCAGGAGAACGACCTGTACCCGCGGAGGTATAGGGCGATATATTTCCACATACAGGACGTCCTCCTGACGACGTTGAATACGACTTCGACGAAACGTCGAGAATCGTCTCTCGGAAAAACATATGGTTCGTATAAAATATCCGTAACCATTTACAGTTAAATATGGCTAACGACCGTAATAATAGCCTTAACTCTTAAATAAAAATATCGCGGCTGGACTACTGTAGCTCAATATATGCAGGACAGCCTAGGACTCAGGTCGACAGACTTCAGTCAGTGATGAATGCTGCGGCAAGGCTTATATTTAGGGCATCAAATTTCTCGCGGATATCCTCGATGCTGAAGCAGCTACATTGGCTTCGCCTGCCGGAGCGGATAAATTTCAAACTCTCTCTGACGGTGTACAAAAGTCTTCAAAGAAAAGCACCACAATATTTGATCAACCTCTGTATCCCAGACAATATCACTGGAAGACGGCTCGCACTGCGGTCAGCTAAATCGGAGGCACTCTGCAGGCTGGTAGTATCAAGGAGACCTGGAGCCACCAAGTTTGCGGAACGTGCTTTCAGCTTTGCGGGCCCAGCTATGTGGAATCAGCTGCCTCCAGTGTTGCGATCTATGGAGAACCAGGAACACTTCCAGAAGAGCCTAAAAACTCGGATTTTTCGGGATGTCGCACCTGTAAAGCACCCTGAAGCCATGTATTCACCAGGGGACAAATCACGAAACATTCCGCGTGGCATGTTGCATCAACATCTACGCTCATGTTTCGTGGACAATGACGCGGTCATTTGACGTGTACACACCGGGACTCACTTATCACTTGTCGCAGAAATGTCGCCCGATGAAGTTATGATGACAGCTGCGTATCTATTTATTTTAACGAGTTTATCGAAACGTAAGAGGAGAGAAAGGTGGTGGGTGCGAAATTATTTACTGCAAAGAGAAAGAAGGATGGATATTCTATGCGATCTTCGAATGTCTGACGGATCTTTTGTCAATTTCACTCGAATGATTATTACGAATTACAAATAATCGGGCTTTCCATAGCCGAGTAAGACAATATTAAGGAACGCTGTTGGCCCTCACATCATTTTATTTTTATATTCACGGTTTGAAGTGTCCCACAAAATTGTACGGCTTTGATAGAGCGCGATGAGTTGGGGAACAATTTCGTTTCCCCACGTTAATGTCATTGACGGATACGGCACATGCACATTCACTTGTAAACATAACACGTGGTACTGACGCGTGGCGTAATGTCGCAGTGACCTCGCTCGGGTACCGTGCGCATGACAACGTTGCCACGGCACGTAGAAATGCCGCGCTATGTTGTGCGCGACGTCGCGGAACAGTGCACGACGTTGCAACGTCACGTAGACTCTATGACGCGCGTGCTGTAGAGGGACAATTTATCCCCTAATGAATACATGGCTTGAAGCGTCTCTTACGCAAAAATGGCGCTATATAAATTAACATAAACATAAACATAAAAAAATATCGGCGTTGCCCAGAACTGAATCCAAGCGCTGTAAAAGCCTCAAGGTCCGAGGGCAAACAATGGTTTTGTTTCTGTCCCACTAAATCTTCCGCGAGAATCTTTGTTGAATTATTGATGGCGTCGCGGAAAGCAAACAGCGCCAATCGATAGATGGCAGGCCCGGCGGTTCTCAGCGTGGGCGGGAAGCACACCCAGGGACGCTAGAGGCCGCATCCGACACTGACCATTCACAAAAGTGACCAGTGAAGGGAAAAACTACGTTTCAAAATGAAGACTACAACACACACACGTTCACCAGTTTGAAGACTGCAAAGTGTACACCACATTTGTAGTAAAAACTACGCGAAGTGAACTAATTGTAGTACTACGAAATTGTAGTACTAATGAAGTGAACCAATACTCTAATGAAGTGAACTTATTGTAGTAAATGAAGTGAACTACTGCAGTACTACAAAACTGTAATGAACTACAAGAAGTGCTTTTTGAAAAGTGTGCTACTAGAAAATTTTCAAAACCATGGGGGGGGGGGTTGTTTCAGTTTCCAAACATTTCTTCATTCCATCCCAAAAAAACCATAGGGGGAGGGGTTTGTTTCAGTTTCCAAAGATTTCTTCATTCGGTCCCAAAATTTTTCAAACCATAGGGAGGGGTAATTCCAGTTTCCAAAGATTTCTTCATTCGATCCCAAAATTTTTCAAACCATGGAGGGGGGAGGTTTGTTTCAGTTTCCAAAGATTTCCTCATTTATCTACATCGACTTACCAAAAATTTCACATAAAAAATGTACTATTTGAAGTATGTACTCGTACTTTCGATAACTTTCAAGTGTGTCGCTTTAAAAAGAAGTGTACTATTTGAAGTATGGACTTTCAATAACTTTGAAGTGTATGTAGTTTGTAGTGTGCACTACACTTCAAAAGGTGTGAAGTGTACACTTCAATGTAATGTAGTACTACATTGTACTAGTTAGTACAGAGCGGACCCATCACTACAAAAGTCACTTAGATATCTATATTTTATTATTTGATTGATGCATAATTATAAAAGCAAAGGCAAATTCGACCAATCAACCCCCATGACAAAACGGCCGCTTCATACTAATGTTATGAGGACTGATTTTGGACTGAAACATAACAGTAACATCAAATTATGTAAATAGCAAAAGCAGCAATGTCCACTATTTGGTAGCAAACAATAAGATGTAGGTTTCATAGATTCCTAAGACACTTTCTTGAGAGGTTTTTTGTATTTTTCTCAGAAATATCTCAGTGGCTGCCTTCTATAGGTACCCTCACTTATTATTCTTAAAAGACGATGTCGAAAAACATGAAACAACCGGCCCATATAAACATAACTAAAACATTGTATTTCTGTTATTAAGACCAACTCAAAACAAAACTCCTTTATGTACAGATCCACAAATTCATTTAACACAAACTATCACCACATTGACATTTTCAACGCAACAATAAGAAACATAAAACAAACAATATCTACACTACCGCACCCAAACTAATTTGTACATTATATCTTCCCTTCTACTCCCGTCCCACATTCCCCTCCACCCTCTCCATTCGCTATTAATGTATGTTAAAGTAAATTTTTAAATTCAGTGGAAAATTTTTAAGATTGTTTTGCTGTTAACTTTTCCCAAAACAAAATAAATAAATAAATACACAAATACACACACTCACACAAACTCACTATTGGACATGTTTTTTCTTATTTTTTATCGATTGTATATATGTGTTTTCTTGTAATTGGCCCAAAATTCTGTACATCAATTATTGTTTTTTTTCAAGATTGATTAATTATATGGCTGTAAGAAAACCAATAAATGAAAATAAATAAATAAAATAAGTAGTAATTCATAGTATATTATTTCACTTACCTGCTTAACATATACGTGTAGAGATACGCCAACTTACAGCCCTTTGTTCAATTTAACTTTCAAAAGAAGAACTTTCTAAAGATTTGGTAACACCCACTCAGACCCCGCCACCTCTCCCTCGCCGATTCTGATCGTTCTGTAGGCAAGTTAGTGCATGCTTGTCTTTGACAAGATAATATTTATCACTATTAATATTCATCAATATTTATCACTCATGTGATAAATATTGATGAAATGTTAACAATACTATGGTTCTGGAGTGTAGTGTTGTGAACATAGTAGTGTAGTGTTGGTCCTGACGAAGAGACGGGTAGTCTCTAAGCCGGTAGACCTAAAATCTGGTAGTGGTTTATAGGTACTAATTTAACTAACACTCTATTACTGATAATAATTTTAAAAATACGTATCTACTATACCTACTGCAGGTTAATTTCTTCAAACGAGGTACATTCATTGAATGGTCCTAATTTATGGTTTCTACTGGAATTCGTATTTATAATAATTGATGAATCTCGAGAATTTATGCTGGACTTTTTATTTTGTAAAACATTTACTGGATTCCACTCTGTTTTTTTGTCATGTCCATTTCCTTTCTTCTTCTTACAGTGTCATCTCCTATCGGAGGTCGGCGATCATATCGACGGTCTACCCGGGAATCCATTCCCGGGAAAACATGGGGAGCTGCACTTGAGATTTTAATATAATTTTTTTTCTGTTTAATGTCTTGGGATTCTGGGTTAAATTGTTTATTTATCTATTCTTTATCTGTTCTAAAACATTCTGCAAGAATCATTCTTCTTCTTCTTTTGGTGTCATGTCAGGTCCCCCCAACGTTGACTATCACCCGAGAGAAAGCATCCCTGTCCTGGGCAGCACGAAACAGCTCTCCAACACTTCTTATGCCCGTCCAGTCGCGTATATTGCGGAGCCAGGAAATTTGTCTCCTTCCAACACCTCTACGACCCTCTATCTTGCCCATAAGAATCAGGTGGAGCAATTCATATTTTTCTCCTCTGAGCACATGACCCAAATACGATACCTTTCGGATTTTGATATTTGTCAGCAACTCTCTATTCACTCTAGCTCTTTGAAGAACTCTTGTGTTGCTGACCATATCCGTCCAGGGTATCCGGAGCATTCTCCGATGTATCCACATTTCGAACGCCTCCAGCCGGTTCATGCTACTCACTTTGAGGGTCCACGATTCCACTCCGTACAGCAGGACTGACCATATACAACATTTGACCAGTCGCTGTCGAAGTTTCAGGTTAAGATTGTCATCGCAGAATATCTGTCTCATTTTGTTAAAAGCAGCTCGCGATGCTTCAATTCTGCATTTGACTTCGATTTTTGGGTCGAGGTCTTCCGCTAGGATACTTCCAAGGTATTTAAACTTTGTCACTCTCTCTATACCAGCCCCATTCAATGTGAGGCGTGCTCCCGTGTGATCTTGCAAGAATCATGGAACTGTGTAAATAAATCGTAAATTTTTCGTGTGATATTGGAGTGATAAACGAATGAAAAAATTATTTACGACTGTCAAAACACACGCCGACGATTTTGTATGTATATTTGACACCATACGATTGTCAAATATAAATACGAAATTGAGAAGCGGACTATCAGATGAAAATTTAAAAAATTCGGTATTTTTTAAATGCTATTTTGAATAAAATTATTTGATTGTGTGTATTTGATTTTAATATTTTATTTTCGTTAATATAATAGGTATATAATAGATCGATTGTAAGTATGTGCATACGATATATTTCATTCAAATAAGATTTTTAAATATTTTTTTGCAATAAGAATTAATTTATATCTGTATTTTTATTTAGAAATAGTATTTTTTTGTCAATACATGTTTAATTTATAACAACAATTTTATCAAAATTAAATTAACTATGTTTATGAAAAACAAATAAAATCTTTTATTTCTAAAATTTTTTAATCAGCATATCACGACACCCGGGGTCCCGGATGTAATCCAGAGCTGGGAATCGAGTCCCGGGAATGACAAAATCCGGGAACAGAGAAATCCTATTTTTAGCGAAATTTAAAATAAATTACATTTGAATAATTATTATTAATGAAATTTAAAATGAATTAAATTTTGACAAACATTATTATTCGTGTAATTTAAAATAAAATTAATTTTAATAAATATTATTATTAACTTCTGTGGGTTAACTATATTTAGTGTGACGGCTGTTTCGGCTTGCACACATTGCATATACCATGTATAAACGACTTATTTATAGAAATTTAAGTTACCCCTTCCCCTTTAGAGTAATTAGATATTTGTGGTGAAGCCCTATATTAATGTTCGTTTTTCCCAGGCACTTATCATTAAAGGTGCCTCGGATTACAAAATGTTACGCTTAATTATCAAAATTCCCCGTTTTCTGTAAACGATTCTCTTTAGTTTTTATTTATAAATATTATTCTAATTTATGTCCTTGATTTTGGGTTTTTTAAACATATTGAGAAGTGGAGAGAAGTTCATTTTTTGATGACTATTTAAAAGTTTTACGTTTGGATCATTTGTATATTTATTTATTTCCAGTTGCTCGAGTAAATTCATCCTAAAACCTTTTGTTTCTATATGTAAAGGTCTTGGCTCGTTATCACCTAGCGGGACGTGGTTTTCATTTAATAAATGGGCCGCAAATTTTGACTCATTTTTTTTTAATAGCAGCGCGTGTTCCGCGAATCTAGTTAAAAAGGTCCTCCCCGTTCGCCCAATGTTTGCCGATTTATTTTAAATTTCGCTGAAAAATAAATATGGAGTCCTACAAATTAAACACAAAAATATATAAATAAATAGAGAAACCCTAGTTACGACTCTTATTTACCGCCGCGTGGAACAACTCAGTCGAGTTACAGTTGTACCAGTACCCCAAGCCGTTTATAATTGATGAACAACATGGAACAAATCTGATGGTCTTCACAAATTACGTCACGGAAGCTCTGACGCGGGACATCCATTCCATTCCAATATACAGGACCAACCTGCCGATGGTTATGCCTGTTGGAAGAGCCTGGGAAATCCTGAGGGGTCCTGCTCAGTGGTCCTGATGTACCCTTGACCATGCTGCCCTACATTGGTTTTTCTTTGTTTTTTTTTTTAATAATCTTGCTTGCAATTTCACTTTTTCTGTTTATTGCTTCTATTTTCTCTTTACATTCTTGTTAATTTCATTGTGTTTTCTATCGTTATTTTCCATTTTATTTGCACAACCATGTTATCTTTCAGTTTTGTATCATATTTTGTCAATTTTACGTTGTCTCTCCTGATCGGTGTCATACCGGTGGTTTTACCTTTTTTGACACAAGTGCAACATGTTTTTATTTTTTTTTTGTCCCTTTCCCTCCAAGGAGGGGTGTTGATTTATTTTTGTCCCGTGCGATGTCTCCTCGGGTGTTCTTATGTTGTATTTTTAGATTATAGATGTTCTTTTATTGTAATTTTGTAAATCCTCTTTTAAAAATAAAGACTTTTAGCATGGGACATTGAAGGTTTTGCGCGACCGACTCGCCTGGTCTTGCTTCTTGTAATGCTGGGACGCAAGGCCGGGCGGAGAGGACGCTTTAGCATAAAATAATGCCAACCAGGCGGCGAATGTGTTGGGCTGATATGGACGCTTCGGCGCATAAAACAGCCCAGGGTATGTGGTGGGTCACCTTCAATGTTGGAAGAGCCACAGGACAGCTGTGCTGAACAATATCGCTTTGGGTATTGATATATTCCATGTGTCTGAGGGGGTTTTCCGAAGCGGGATTCTCCTACACCTTTTACCAGATTTTATGTTATTTTTAATTAATTAAAAAAATATATTTTGTTATATACTTCCATAATGTGTATGCCTTGAACTCTTAGTTTGTAATGTACATATTATTAAATAAATTGAATTGAATTGAATTGAAGTTACGCAGCCATAAGATACGGCGTCTGCAACTACTTATTTTCCACTGGATGATGGGTTGGTTAAGACTTCATTTTGGTCCTCTCTTAATATGCCCGAGATGCTCCAGCTTTCTTATGTTGATAGTCCGCGGCACTTCTCGGTTTTTTTCCATACGCCGGAGGACTTCAACATTCGTCACTCTATCCACCCAGGACACTTTCAATATGCGTCTATAGTTTAGAGCCTCGACTTTGCGGATTAGTTATTGGTTTAGTGTCCAATTTCCTTAAGGGGGTGAATGTATTATTTTGATTAAATTTACCATCCCTCCACCGTTCGCGCTCTCCCTTGGGATTTTAGTGAATCCCTCCTATCTTATCAAGTAAATATATAAAAGTTAGCATAAAAAATTATGTAATTTTATGAATGGCATCTTTACATTTGTTAGTTGTTTTTATGCCCTAGCGGTATATAAAATTTACTTTGAAGTAATCACACAAAGTATTGTATAAAGATTTTCATATTTAATTATTTTTTTTAATATGTAAGAATTTATTTTTATTTAATTTAATTTTAATGCTTAATTCTTAAATTACAATGCTTTTGTTAAATGTGCAAGTGTTCGTGAAAAATGCACTTTGATACAGAGTATTGTTAAATATTTCGGTAGCGAGTTAAGACTGCGAAAAAAGTGCCATCTTGGTGGCGTTAGTAATGGACGTTAGTGCCTGTTATCTGCCAAAATCCCCCTAAGTTAAATGTCGTAATATCCAAACCTTTTTACCCGCTATAGTGAGAAGTCTGGCTACGCTTTTAGACCCGGTACCTACTCCGCTAGCCAGTAGATCAATGGCAGTGACTAGTGTCAAGTATTGCTACATAGAAATTTGTGTTTTTCGAATATTATGTATTAGACCTATTCCATTTAAGAAAGAGAATTGAATTAGTACGCGTAAGGCGTGCGTATGAAGCGCAATATTTCGTTGTGTTGGTGTTTATACCCATAAACACTAACACAACGAAACAATATGCGTCGTACGCATGGCTTACACATATTTATCTATCGATTTATTTATCTTTTTACCAAATTACGTTCTTTCTTGTATCTTTTTACTCCCTTTCTTTTAACTCTCGTCTGCTTGTCTGTCGAAAAATTTTTGGAGCGATTTTTAACCCTTTTCCCGTGATCCAATAGAGTTGAAACTTTGCAGGCAGACGACTCGTGGCGACGATAAAAATGATGTAACAAATTTTCGTTTTAAGGAGTACAATAAAAACTTTATGGGTTAGTTTTTTACATCCCAATTTATTCTTCTTCTTTTTTATCTTAAACTTTTAGTTAGCTTGCCATTGCTTTTGTAGATCCATATTAAAGACGCTGTTTTGATAATAAATATTTTTTGATCTTGATTATTACTGTATTCACCTACTTTCTTTCGAAATACATATTATATGTCGATGTTAGGGGATAAAATGTATAAAAAGCTAACTAAGTACTTCAGAACAGATATTTCTATTTATCTAGCGAGGTAGGTAGTGACCGAGAGCCTTGTTATATATAATCCTAATTTGTATTATGTTTTATTATTATTATCAAACAATCAAAAATCTATTCTTGTCCAATTCAATGAAATGAAATTAATTAACCCGAAATAGGAATAGAATAAGATCACTATATAAGAAAAAAAGTATATACACAGAATTGTCTAATGTACAGAGGTGTAAAAACAAACGATGAGATGCCAGAAAACATGAAGATTATAAATAAGATAAATGAATTTAAAAACAAATGCTGTAATTATTGTAAAAATAGTATAGAATTATAGAGCATAAGATGTATTATTAACTAGCTGTGCCCGCGCAGCTTCGCACGCGTAGATTTTTAGTACACTGTTTGGATCGTTATAGAACTTTCGCAAACCTTCTAGAACATTCTCCTTACAGAACTTTCGAGAAATTTATCGAATGTACAGGAACCTTCTAGACACACCAACACTTTCCGCCACTCAGTTTAGAACCGTATAGAAGTTTCGGGAATTTTCTAGAACCTTCTCCTTCCAGAACTTTCTAGAGCAGGTTTTTCAAACTCACCGACACAGTCGGCGCGCCTATTTTGAAAGAATCTGAAACATTTGCGGCCTTCCCATAACAAAACAATGTGCTAGAAAGCACATTTTCATCACCCACACCCACCCACGCACAGCCACCCTCACCAAACTCGCATATTTTCGATGTGACACCAAGAACTATCCACCACCATAACCACTGGTGGGTGGTTGTGGCTGGTTGTGGAGAAAACTTGGCGGGTAGGGAAACACGTTTTTTTTTGTGTGCATATATATATATACTATTATATATATATATATAAATTATATGCCTTGTTTCTTCCAAAATAACTTTATTTGGAAAACATTAATAATAATAATAATAATAATAGATTAGACCATGGGGCCAAACTAAAAATATGTCATCTACATAACGGAGCCACAATTTTGGTTTGTTTGCCGATGAGGTTATCGCTTGTTCCTCGAACCATATCATAAAAATATTTGCAATAGCCGGTGAGAGTGGAGAGCCCATTGGTGCACCGTCAATCTGTTTGTACATCTTTTGGTCAAACAGGAAATAGGTATTTTTCAAACAATGTTCAATAAGGGCGAATAAAAAAAACATCTGCGAGAATAGACGAACATCGCGTTGACGTAAAACGTCGAAAAAGTACATCCACGTTGGCCCAACATACGATAACTGAAGGACACAATGTAGACTTTGACAATGCCAAGGTATTGGTGACATTAAATAAAGAGAGTCATCGAGTATATAGAGAAGCGATAGAAATCGAGAAAAGACCATACAGTCTAAACACCCGAGATGATTCCCGAAGACTTCCTATGGCTTGGAAACCGATTCTCGCTAAACGAAAACTTAAAACTCAGAAAAATACCATCACCAAACCAGTTGTCTCTTGTACGATACCATCAACTGCACCGACACATCATCTTTCTTCAAAAACTCTTCAAAATACAAAATCAAAAAAAACCGGTAATACATGAATCACCCAGCACAAGTAGACAAAGTACTTTGCATGACTCAGCACCTACACCTGCCGATAAATTACGAAGATCGCAGAGATTAAAAGAAAAAAGTTGTAGAAAATAGTCAAGCGAGTTTCGATACCACAGAGGGCGCCAGTACAGCACAATTTGAGGGCAAATAAATTGAACTTCACAATTCAAATCAGAGATGGCGTTAGTTTCGCTCGCAACTGACACATGAAACATGGCGACGATTTAGTTACACTGAACTGAACTCGAAGTACGACAGCCTTATTGGTGGGAGACTTTCATGTCACCCGCGAACAAGTACGGCTAGTCCGTAACTTTTGAGGCCTTTTAGCCTTGACAATGGCACGTGATACCGTGTCGAAACGTCGGCCTTGGTCTTCTCACGGAGACCATTTACAAAAAACGCGAGGGAGTCCAGAAGTTCCTTTTGTTACATATATATAATATATATATATATATTGATTATAGATTGTACCATAGATTAGATTAGATGTAAATGTAAATATGTAGGTTATTATGGATAGTACATTAGTAATAGATTTAAGAATGTAAAGTGTGAAATATTAATTAATATACAAATTGAAATATTAACTAAATTAAGAAATAAATAAAATAAAATAAAAATAAAAATGGAAAGAGGTCTACAAGACTTTGCTTCATGTGTCATCTTGACCTTATGGGTACTTAGTGACTTACGAAACAGGACTTCAATAAATATTCCTTCAATCAGATGTTTCGTTTTACAATATAGCGACATCTGGCGGGACTCCCACGCCCCCGTGCTGCGAGAGAGACAGACGACACGGAGAGAGAGAAGACAGTGTGCATTGGCGTGGCGGAAAATTGGCGGCAGTTTACTGTTGGGATTATTATCATTATTATTATTATTGATAATGGACAAGCAGCTTAAGCTGATAGGCCCATATCACTGTCTCTCATTTGAATATCCAGCCTATTCTTAAATTGGTTGACACTGGCTGCAGACACAACATCCTCGGGCAAACTGTTCCACATATTGACCACTCTATTGCTCAATGCACGCTTTCTTGGGTTACACGAGAACCGAGACTTGTTCAACTTCAGGTGATGTCCTCGAAGGCCCACATTAGTGTTAAATGCAAACATATCTGTCATATTAGGAATATTGTAGTATTCCGATAGAATCTTGAATGTCTCGATGAGGTCACCTCTTGCTCGTCGCTCCTGAAGAGTGGGCAGTTTCAATACTCTCAGCCTTTCCGCATATTCCAGGTTTTTAAGACCCAAGGGCAATTTTGTGGCTCGTCTCTGAACATTTTCCAGTAAAACTATATCTTTAACAAAATATGGATTCCAGATCTGAGAGAGATTATTGATACTTTTGTAATAAACCAACGATAAGTGATTTGAAACATCTTCACAAATTACTTTGATGCATTGTAATTGATTGGAATAAAAGCAAAGGCAGCAAAATCCAAAAAACAAATTGAATGCTCGTCGAGGATTATTAATTTATAATATACAGGGTTATTTAGCTTATATATATATAGTAGCTTGTTGGTCTTGTGGTTAGGACACTGGCCTCGTGATCCAAAGGTTGCGGGTTCGATCCTCACTCCAGACTAGCAAGTTAGTCCTATTTTCATAGTACAAGCGCTTAGCTTAGTTTGAAAATAGTAAGAATATTGATGTGACACGTATTCCGTGTTCACATCTCTATTTTTTTTAAAAAAAAAAAAAAAAAAAAAAA
>JADDOH010023336.1:0-11412 GCA_016648135.1 Agrypnia vestita | reverse complement strand
ACGGATATCGTCACGATATACATATCAAAACAAATCAAAGTGTCAAAAGTTAGAGAAATCTTCTCCGATATCCTAAAACTTGACCATCTGAATATAAAGGATGTTCCAACAAGATAAAACTGATTTTAAACTACCACCATTTCTCTAGCGGTTATTTTTCCAAGCGTGCCTTTATAAAAAGGATTACTACAAAATAATTGCATTGTAAAAAGATTGAAAACTTCATAAAAAGTATTTATATCTGCCAGTAAGCCTAGGCAGCTTTTAAACAATTTCTGATTTCATATATATGTATTGGCATAGTCCAAATAAATAATTAATATAAAAATAATATGTTTTTCATCTCCTTGGCGTATTGAGGTCGAAGATCTATCAATTGGACATCACTTTTTCAGCACTCTTTGTCCTGAACTGTATCGTTTACTTTTGGCCATCGGTAGTTTTCTCTTAAATTTAAATCACAACGTCTCTTCATTTACCTTTTCCATGTCTCCTGAATAGTTCTACAGGCGTTTTTTTTCTGGCATTCAAAATCTTTAGAAGCAGTCTTACATTTCCTATTCGGAGGTTATCTTTAAGCCAACTGAGATGATATTTTTCTACATAGAGCAAAAAGTAAATCTGGCAATTCCTTTTGGAACATCCTTTGTATAAGGTTTTTTTTTACGATTCTACACGCGATTAGAGGTCAACGTCGATCACGTACGTAGGCTTCGAAGTCCGACATGAATTTCAAAGGCTGTATTTTCCAACTGATCTATCTATGATTAAGGGTTTCATGAGAGTGATAAAACTTTTCGGATCCGATTAATTTGACCGCTGATTGAAGGTTTATGGGGAAGTTTTAAAGGCTGTACTAAAAGATACGAGGCAAGATTTCAGAGAGGATTTTAATATAATTTACAGCGGGGAAGGTTTGAATTCTAAATCCCACTAGGGAAGGAAAATAATTTTGAGAGGCGAATAACTTTAGAAATTTAAATGCGACATTATTAAGTTAGTGTGTTTTTTCTTTTAAAGATCTAATTTAAAATAACATAAAATAAATGGATTTTTAATTTAAAGATTTTTATTTATAAACATAACTGAAGCTTAAATCACATTTGAACTTGTCAATTTAGTATTAATTTATTGAACTGAACTGCCTTTAAATTTATTCCGATAACAAGAAAAGCACGTTAACGGACATACTTATATTTTTTATCACATTAATTTGTATAAGTAGGATCAATTTTGAAAAATATTCTTGATTTTATGAGACTCTCTCAGACTACTTTTGCGGCAAACTGAAATACTGTCAGTGCCAGTCAATGCAGTATTAAAAGTATTCACTAACTTTATTTTACTGATATGGATCATTACATTAGGACCATAAATTATTTGTTATTGCTAGATAGATTATTAGACAGAATATGAAAAGATTTCTTAATAAGACAAAAAATTTACTTGTACTTACTCGTAGTAACCGAAGCTAATTATTAGATCAAATTAAATATAATATAACAAAATATTTAACATAAAAATGTAATATTTTGCTAGATAATCTTGAATAAATCATTATGACACAGAATCATAAAATAAGCCACAGTAATGAAAGGAATCATTAATGAATTGAGCTGATTCCCGTCACATTGACCCGTTATTTGTTAACACAAAATTGCAGATATGGAAAGAAAGAAAAAAGTTTCTCAAATAAAGTGATAAATTTATAAACAATCTAACAACATAATCGAGTATTAGAAAATGACTTGTATGGTTGATGATAAAAATTAGGGAAAAACACACAAAAACTCGTCTAGCTATAATAAAAAAAAGCTTGCAGAGACGACTTCAATAATTTTATTGCAATAACTATTTCTACTTATAATAACTTTATTTCTAACACACGTGTATCAATGATTAAAAATGGCTTTATTGATCAACAGTATTTTGTTAAAAAATGTATAATCTGGTTATAATTATTCTAATATTTTACAATTTTTAAACATTCCTTATAGCTTCTTCATGAACATACCATGATTTGGGATATTTGTATTTTACGTTATAATAGAAAAAATTTTAAACCCCAAGCAGAGAATTTTGAGTTCTTATACTATTATTTAAATTAAATTATCACAGATTTTTGTTAAGAAAGCTCACGGAAAAACAATACCTTTTATAAAAATATATTCTATAATTATATATATTTTTTACGAGACTTTTGAACCACTTATAGAGAATATTCTTACCTTAAAAACGCAACTGCAAAACAAAAGACTTGCATGTATAGATGCATTGTATTAATAAAAATAGAATGTTATCAAGAACTCATTAGAAGAGGCATCTTAGCATACCCTAGCATGAATTTGCGAATCTTCTTTTGGATATGGATCATTCTTTTGATCTTAATAAGGATTTAAAATTTTACATACAAATAATAAAGAATTACAATGTGATACATTGGAAAATTTTGAAATAAGAAAAAGTATCAATAGTGATATAAAGTTAAATTTTAAGAAGTACGATAATTAAGTCTATACAATTGATCTGTCATATCTATCATGCATATAAAATTTTATTATCTATCATTTTCTTATCTGTGTCGACAAATAATTATGTGAGACATATAAATATTTTTTTCTGTATACTTTTCTTACCGTATGTCTTCCTGTTGAATAACCAAACACGAATAAAAATAAGTTTTTGTTCAACGTTGAATAAAATTAAAATAAATAGGTGACCAATTACAAAAATTTTGGCTGCTGTTGGTTCATAATTGTCTGCTGACAGCTAATAAATAATTTAATCATGTTTGTAAAGAAAAAGATTTTGTAAACTATAATATTATGCTATTAACATCAAAATTCTCGCAATGTCGACCATAATGGCAGCTTTGTATTGCAATGTTCAAAAGCTTTAGGATTTATTTTTTTGAGAGCTTTCGTTGCCGTTCAACATTAACTATATCTGAGAAAGCCTTTTTATGATCCCTTTTGAAGCTAGGCTATTTATTCTTGCAAAAAATATTAAGCCATCGAATTTTGGGGGATTTATAAAAAATATCTCAATAGACAGCTTACTTATATGACCCTAAAATACGAAAGGTAAAGGTGTAGCTTCAATCTGAGTAGCTCTCTGGAGGTCCAGGCCGCAAAATCAATGAAAAATTCTAGTAAAAAAATTAATATGCAAATTAAAAAAATATTAAAACACATTTATTTATAATATAGAGATTAAAATTTTTTTAACTTGTATTTTTCTTTCTTCTCAGAATTTTTCTGTAATGTTTCAATGATTTTATTTGACTTGTATTAAAGCTTGTCAATGTGTAGTATTCGAATGAAGTCACTTTTCTATTTTTTTTTAAATTATTTTATTTTCATTTAAGATATCCAATTGCTGAAGCAAAATACATCAAAAAGACACCCAGGCTTGAGTAAATCACATAGATTCATTCTGACCTCACCGGGAATAGAACCCGAAACCCTCAGTTTGAGATGCTAGTGGCAGGCCCATGATTCGAGGGCCGCCGTTTATGATTTACAGGTGATAAGGTCTGTAATGTTAAAAAAATGTAAAAATTGATGTCGCTTATCTCTGATTTATGTTAAAAAAATGTAAAAATTGATGTCGCTTATCTTTGATTTATTATAATATTGTCAGTTATTTTGTGATTATGTTGTTTGATTATAGTTGATTGTTAATTGTGATTTAATTTGGTAGTGATTGTGATGAATCACCTGTTTCTATAGATTTTTTTTTTATTTTATTATTTTTATTTTGAACTCTAAGATGATTTAAATGCTACGCGGGGAAAAATTGAGCTAAACTGGCCGTAGTATTGGAGCTACAAAAATTTGGGAATGATGAAACGCTAGTATTGGGAGGGAGTTAGTAGCGATTGATCGGATATAGGTTACGGGCAGTTACTATTCAATTTTTATAAATCATATTGATCTTGTGGTAAAGCCGTGTTTGGTACAAATGGTTGACGATCGGCGCGGTCCGAGCGGTCCACATGTGCTTCCCAAAAAAAATACTGAACACGGCTTTCGTAGATTTAGGTCGCGTTTATTGCAGTTTAAGCCGTTAAAAAACCGATTAACGTCTACTCTAAGGTGACGATGATATTGACAGTTCCACGAGGTTTCTGAATTATTGACTTTTTTGCTCGGGTTTTGAAACCGTTTAAGAGCCGTATATCTTCATCTCGAGTGGATCCCCGTGCAACAGAGAGGCAGAATATTGAGCAAAACTAAGGAAGGCAGGTCTAATCGGGGGATCGCGAGAGGAAAACGCCCATAAATAATTTATAAGAATTGGCCGTGAAGCACGGATAAAACGTACACTATGTACCAGAGGGGTGACCTTAACTGAGCGGATAATGATTTATTTTCGTTTCGCGGGAATCGGATAACGTAGGCAGATAGGAAAGTTAACTATAATTCCATTATATTTATCTGTAGACTAACGCTCTGTCGAGAAGCGAATAGTGATTCATTTTCGTTTCGCGGGAGTCGGATAACGTAGGCAGATAGGAAATTTAACTATAATTCCATTATATTTATCTGTAGACTGACGCTCTATCGAGGAGCGAATAATGATTCATTTTCGTTTCGCGGGAGTCGAATAACGTAGGCGGGTAGAAAAGTTAACTATAATTCTATTATATTTATCTGTAGACTAACGCTCTTCAGGCTTTTACAACAGATAGGTAATTGTGCAATGACGGTATATACAGTTAGGAAAGAGATAACGATAACGTGTAAGCATATTAATGGCACGACAAGAAAATAATATACTCGAATATAGATACAATATATTAACTATGTAATCACTACAAACCTGTCCGACGTTAGCGTAGTTTCAACAGGACGGGTAACGTGTATACGATTGGCTATTCTAGCTCAGATTTCGCCGGGTTTGGTAGTAATAACCACAAAACATAATTGGAACAAGTGTATCTAGATAAGAATATTGTAAATAAAATAATATGAATTTGCGGCCCATATACACATGAAATAAAAGGATAAAGCGTATGGGGATCTTATAGATGGATGGATAAATGAAACAAATATATATAGGAGTAAATGCAAGTAAAAAGCAAGCATATAAGTACCAAAAACATAGGAGAACATAGTGTGATAGAAATTCGAAGACGGGAGGAACAATAATGTGAAGTGGAACGGATATAGCAAGAGCATGTAATAATGATAAACGTACAAATACAGACAACTACTTGAGACCGATTCGACAGATACTAGCAATCTTTCAACACACCTCTAAGAACATGGTGAGCGGTATATAGTTATCAGCGGAGGCGTCCAGTGCCTTGGCAATAAATGAGCACTGAATTAATCCGACGCCTTGCCTGCGGCACTGGAGGTTTATTTACTTATTTGTTTTATTTGTTTTCATTTATTGGGTTTCTTACAGCCATATAATTAATCAATCTTTGAAGAAAAGACAATAATTGATGCACAGAGTTTTGGGCCAATTACGCGAAAACACATACATACAATCGATAAAAGAATAATAAAAACATGTCCAATAGTGGGTTGTGTGAGTGTGTATCTGTGTGTTTATTTATTTGTTTATTTATTTTGTTTTGGGAAAAAAATTAAAAGCAAAACGATCTTAAAAATCTTCCACTGAATTTAAAAATTTAATTTAACTTACATTAATAGTTTATTGTGTTATAGCGAATAGTACTCTTCCAGTATTATATTGTTCGAGAATATTCACTGTCTATGTAACATAGTTATTTTGTGGATCAATCTTACTGCCAATAAAAATAATAATAAATGGTTACAAATTATGTTTAAATTCCGCAACGGAGGGAACTAATACGTCCCTGTGCGCGGAGAGCCGCGGGCAAAAAGACAGGATTCATTGGGTGACCCACGAGAAAAGATCGCCCAAAATTAATTTAAAATTAGGTATAGTACCTTTGGATGATTGTTATATCTAGGTATGCAGTGTGCACGTGGTGAATATATGGAAATTGATCCCATGATATAGCGGCCAAGAAACGTTAAATTTCCGATAAAGACGAGTGAAAATACGGGAGAACGGGACAGGATAATGGTAGATAATGAAGAAACATCAACTATGATTAGGGGAGTACCCGATAGATTGTAGTTACGGTTGATCAAACGACAATATGGACTGAACTTAGAAATTAAATATTAAAAATTAATTATCGCGCTTGTGAAGCGAGTCCAAATCGTCCGAAGCCACTGAGTCCGTCCCAAAACGGGCACGGGGACGGAGACAGAGACGGCAACAGGAGGTGGGATCAACTGACATATCCGAGTGGAGATATGGTTTTTTTTTGCCAAATTGAATCTTAGGAACAAAGATTTAGGTTTCAAGGAAAGTAGGATATTGAAAATCCTGGAAACACACGACTTAGGACCTTTGGCTGCTAGGGGGGGTTTAAAATGTCAAGACACAGCAGAAATCAGGGAGTTGGTGAACGTCTACGAGAGCGCGAAATCCGCGTCGGTTGTTTTTTTTTGAGTGAAAGTGACCGTCGACTTAGAGTGTCCCAGTGGTTATAGTGAAAATTATAGTTTAATTTCAAGTGAAAGTGTGTACGGGTAAATATACTCTTCGACATTGTTGGTTGCTCACGTTAAAAGAAAAGGGGGGTACGGGTTTGATTTTATTTTATAAAGGGTAATTAATTTGGCATATTAGAACTTCGGAAATTACTGCGCTTTATTAAGTTGATTAGTCCGGCATATATAGAACTGATATTTGCAGATCTCCGGAAACTAGCTGTGCGTTATAAAGATACCTATTTTATGCTAAACACGCGGGAAATTGTTAATAAATCTTGTAAAAATACCTATCTTATGCTAAATACGCGAGGTCCTGTTAAAAGAGTTTTAACTCAGAGTACGGGTTTGATTTTATTTTATAAAGGTAATTAATCTGGCATATCGGAACTTCGGAAATCACTATGTTCTATAAAGTTAATTATTTTTGTCGTCTTACTAGGTTCACAGAATAATATTCGCAGAATTTCAGGAAACGGTAGAGTTCAAATTTAGTTAAATTTTCGTTTTACTAAGTATAGTATTGGCGGATCTCTGGAAACTAGCTGTGCGTTATAAAGATACCTATTTTATGCTAAACACGCGGGAAGTTGTTAAAAGATAAGGGAGTTGTTACTAACAGATTCGATTTTAAATAAGTCTTATAAAATACCTATCTTTGCTAAATACGCGAGGTCTCATTTTAATTTTTACATTTGTAAGGCATATAATATTTCGTTATATGAAATGTTTCGATTAGACCGGGTTTATTTTAGTTATCGAAAGAATATTTAGTTTATTTTAATAATTTCTCTTGTTTATGTTTAATAGTAAGAGTCCGTTAAAATTATAGCGAATAAATTCTGGGATTAAAATACGTTTAGTGAAAAATATATAGCTGATCTCGCGGGGTATCAGGTTCAGCCCATAATAATCTAGATTTTCATTTCGTTTAAAATTATATAGAGTAATTCCGTGAGAATCGGGGTTTATTTACAATTTTACAGATGTATGAAATTTCATTATTCTAAAAAATTATATAAAATAGTCTCGTGGGGGCCGGGGTTTATTTACGGTATACAGAAGTACAAGTTTCACTATTTTATAAAGTATATAAAATTGCTTCCGTTCGGCCCGGGTTATCTTATATTATATAGGAAAACATAGGTCCCGCGCTATTAAAACATATAAAACCGTTTCATGTGGCCGGGATTATTACGCGCGTTGGGGAAAGCCTATAAGGTAAAAATATGTTTAATTTGATTCGGGTATTTTATATTTTATGAAAGATATTTGCCTCGCGGACTTAAACTATGAAAAAATGTTTCAATTAGTTCTGGTTATACTTTAGGAGTGATGTAAACTTCGCGGTTGTATAATTTGGGATACTTTGTATTATACGAAAACGTAAATCTCGCGTATAAAAACGCGTATAAAAAAAAAACGTATATCATGTATGCAAACATATAAAAACTTCTAGTACATTGTTTCGATAGACCGGGGTTGTATTATACTTATAAAGATGTTATAGGGCCTCGTTATATTGAAAATATATAAAAACCGCCTGGGGCCGGGTCTTCTTATTTATAAACTATATAAGATTTCGTTACATTTAGTTATATAAAATGCTATCGTTCGGGAATTCGCGTTTCATTTTAAGCATATATAAATATAGGGTCCCGTTTTTGAGCAATGTTAGTGTTTCGTTTAGAATTCGCGCCTTCATTTAATAAATATGAAACATGTAGATTTCAATCAGAACTATTTTAAAATGATTCGTTTAGAAATTCGCGTCTTGTATTATAAATGTGAAAATTATAGTATTCGTTTTGAGCTAAAACGTGTGAACATAGAAACACTACAGCTTTGACCGCTATTTTGTTTACTATGCCTAGGACATTCTTGCGGTGTATTAGGCTTGATGATAAAATTTAAACTCTTACTCTGTTTAAAATATACGTAGTGTCTCCGCCTAGATTGGCTTCACGATATACCTTATGAAATTTGTAAGTTCCGTTGTCCTAAAATTATATAAAATTACCTTCGTTTAGATCGGGTTATATCATATTCCTCGTGGAACGCGTAAACCTCGTTGTCCTGAAACTAAATAAGGATGTTTCATCTAGACCGGGTTCATTTTACATTTTAGGAAGAATATAAGTCCCGCGTCTTTCACTACATAAAATGGATTTGGTAAGATTGGGGTTGTTTATACTTGTAGAAATTACAGAATCCCGTTATTCCTAAACTATATTAAAATGATAAATTATATTAAGATGATTTAAACTATATTAAAATTTGCCGGAGAGTGGATATCAAATATTCGAGATGATAATAAAATTATTTATTTATTTTTTTTTTATTTATTTGTTTACGCCCATTAGGCTTTTACATAAAGAGTATAAAATAAATTTCAAAAGCACATACATTAAAAGTTTCAGGAATAGCACCAAATCATGAGTATAAAAATTAAAAATGTAGAGTAGGTAACGAGCAGCAATGCGTATAGGCTTTTACATGAAAAAAATATATCATAAAATTAAAAGAACATACATTAAACAATATAAATTACAAGTAGCAAATTATTAAAAGTACCGGAATAGCACCGAAACATGAGTACAGAAATTAAAAATATAAAGTACAAAGCGGCAATGTGTACGAAAAATATATATTACCCACCATTACATATTAACAGCTGAAGTCAGTAACGAAGCAGTATTGCCTCTTTAAGTGTAAACTTTACTTTCTCCAGACTGTCGACGAAGATGTCAATCATGCAACCATATTCATTACATTATATTAAGAATAATATAATTTTGTTATCAATGCACAAACTTGGCAATGAACTACCTACATATGTCGACATTTTAAATCTATCTCTCTCAAAATTTAAAAAACACTATATGATCATTTCTTTTCAAAATATTAAATTTTTATATAATGTCTTAAATTTTTTTTATATATATAGCTGGCTATTCAAATTTAATATTGCTATATTATCGGTGAATAAAAATTTCTGAGATCACTACTTTACACCTGTTTGCATATATACCTTTTTTTTTCATAAATGTCTAACCTCATTATGTTTAAACTATGTATATATAATTTTTTACATTTATACCCTTTATTTTTCTTTTACATTTAATCGTTTGTTGTATTTTAATTATGTATAAACCTGCTACTTTACACTTTTGCATATATACTTTTTTTTACATATATTTCTAACCTCATTACGTTTAAACTATGTATATATATATACCTTTTTACAGTTATACCCTTTATTTTTCTTTTACATTTAATCGTTTGTTGTATTTTAATTATGTATAAACCTGCTACTTTACACTTTTTGCATATATACTTTTTTTACATATATGTCTAACCTCATTATGTTTAAACTATGTATATATATACTTTTTTACATTTATACCCTTTATTTTTCTTTTACATTTAATCGTTTGTTGTATTTTAATTATGTATAAACCTGCTACTTTACACTTTTTTGCATATATACCTTTTTTTACATACATGTCTAACCTCATTATTTTTAAACTATGTATATATACCTTTTTACATTTATACCCTTTATTTTTCTTTTACATTTAATCGTTTGTTGTATTTTAATTATGTATAAACCTGTTGTAAAAGGCTATTAAGCCGTGTAATTAATAATAATAATAATAATAATAATAATAATAATAATAATAATAATAATAATAATAATAATAATAATAATAATATTAAGAATAAAACTAAATCGGCGGACCCTAAAAGTAATATGTATTGACCTTATAAAGATGTAGACTAGTGGGGTTTTATTATAGAAGCAATCAATTCTTTAACAACAACAAGTGGACAAGTGGTTGCTTCATGGGTTTGTTAAAACTTATAAATGGATGGAATCCTAGATTCAAAGCTTAATCCCGGTATTTCGGATAAATATAAGAATATGTAACATCGGAAAATAACGGGTAACGGGTTTTATGAAAAATATCGGTGCGTATAATCATTAGAGTATGATCATTAGAATTGGAGTCTAGTCTCGATGACCCGGGAAGTACGGATACGTAAGACGGAAATAAGGACTATGTTGCAGTATTATTAAGATATATAAATACTTACAATTGTCGAGCTAGAGTCTAATTCCGGTATCTCGAGGAATATAAATTCAAGGAAAAGAAAATAATGTCTAGTTTCGGTTTGATTAAGGTATATACACCGTATAGTTGCCGAGGCTGGATACTAAGCCCCAGCTACGGAAACTTATAAGCGCGTAATGGCAGGATCAAAGGTTAGGTCGCGAACTATAGTTAATTAGGGGCCTGTGAATCGTATGCGCGTACAAGGCAAGTGTTCGCAATCCTTAGGTATAAAGTGAGGTACATAAAGTGAAACTACGATGCACTGGAATGGATATAATCGGCGGCAGATGGGTAAGCCATGTCATCCTCTTTCCGTTTTGAGATTATAACGATATATAAAGGTGGCGCACGATTAAGAAGAATGGTCTCGGGTTCGTGGCGCACGATTAAGAAGAATGGTCTCGGGTTCGACACCCCAGACAGAGACGAAAGAAGCGCCGACAGTGAAAGCTAACCCCTGTACCGTAAACTTTACATATGTTTTCCACAGGTGTTGTTTGCATGTTGCATCCGTACTGACCATAATAGGGGCGAATTAATTTGCCAAATAAACCTTCTCTGCATGTGTGTGAACTTCCAGGGATCGCGCGGCCCCTGTGCTCGACGCCAAACTTAATTATTCATTTCTATTTATTTATTTAATTGATGATTCATTAATTAATTAGGTATTTATTTGTCTAATCATATATATATATATTTATTTATTTGTTTATTTATTTATTTCTCATTCAGCCATTTGTTTATTCTTCTAT